>CABFWB010005589.1:21498-43129 GCA_902151455.1 Timema bartmani | reverse complement strand
TAATGTTGAGAAAAATCTGTAAGATAGCGTTTGTGTCGCTGAGGAAAAGGTGAAAGTGGATGCTACCGTTCCGTTCCGTTGAGAACCAAAAAACCTATCTTCGTCAGCGGTGGAGTGACTGGAAAGTTTTGGGGGTGGGGAGGGAGAGGGTTAGAAGGTAGACAGTCCTCTCTGGCTATTATGAATGAAAACTGTAAGTTAGGGACCGAACTAAAACATAGGTTCAATTTTAAAATTAACCTTAACTTGATTTAAACACTAAGCTCATTTAGTTTATTTTAACGATGAATGGTGGTCAGGGTTCAAATCTAGAATATGTAAACAAAGGGTGCATCTTTCTAAATGGTTTCCCTTTGTCCCTCCACAAAAATGTGGGTACATTACCTCTGTTTTAGATATTTATCATTATTAAAACACTAGTATTATTAATAAAGATATAAATAATAATTACACTAAGTGTGCCTATAAACAGATATGTCGAACTAATAAATTAAGTATTTAAATTATTTAAAGCGTTTTCTCTACATGATGTCGAATATGAGTATTTGTTAATTTTGGATATAACCTCATCTACATATTATTTAAATTAAAAAATGACATCTGGACACGGGAATTGAACTTGGGTCCTACAAACCATGTTTTGATAGTTGTTATAAAACTAATTCGTTAAGTCTGAACAAAGGGAAGAAAATACATTAGAAAAAACGTTTGACGAGAAAGGACATAAAAAAGAGTGATTGAAAATGTAGACCTATCTGTGTGCTATGATTGTGGAGGTGGAATATTGATGTAGACATTCTGTGCACAAATTCACATATTGTTAGTGTCCATCTGGACATGTCTGTAACCTGAACCTAGCTAATACAATAGTGGCTCTCAAATTATGTTATGTGATACCATTTTAGGTTGTCGGTGCTATTTTTTGTTTTAACTTTTTTTTAGCGCCGCGTGTCTTACTACCTGTTCAGGTTATACGCCTTTGTACTAATTACTCTAATCTTAAATTTAGGATAGATACAAAATCCATCCCCCAGCCGTCAATTCATCACTGTGAAAGGGTAAACCCACATTCCAACAATGATACATTTCTCGGCCATGCCAGGAATCGAGCGCGGGACCCTTAACTACGTAGGTGGCTGCACTACTGACGGATCTAAGCTTCGTAATTTTCTATTTTGATTTTTTTTTTCTAAGTTATATCCACAATCAAATTTATAGATTTTTTTTTTACAAAAGGGCTCATTTGTTTTTTAAAAAAGGTGGGGAGGGTGTACAGCATAGACTTTCTCGCTACTGTAAATAAAAAAGAGATATTTACTTAAAACTCGTAAGATAATTATTTGAAAGCAATAAGCCTGGAATCAACTTGACTGATTGAGCAAACAAAGGTGCATTTCCTTGATAGCCTAAAGCTGTATGGGATCATTGAAATAAGCCTAAAAGCTATCAGGCTGATAAGCAAATATAATATTATTTTCCAACTAGCCTGGCTCATTGTAAATTGAGGGCGCCTTTTGCAGTAGGCTGGATTGTCCAATTCACCTGCGACATACATATATATATATATATACACTTATAATTCGGAAACTATTGGTTTTATAAAAATATATTTCAAATATTGATTTTTATATTTAATATGTCTTCATTTTTGAAATGATAAGTTATTTCGTATCTCAAAGAGGTGCGGAGATACGATAAAAATTGGAAGTTTCCTTAAGTGTTAATTACCCTTAAAGTTATTTGCATGAGGAAATGAGGAGTTCCATTTAGTTTTAATATTAAACAATACATATATACGAATTTTAATCAAGTCGAGTTTGATATCTATTTTTTCTCTTTCCACCCTTAATTAAAAAATATTACCATTCATTTTAGGGTTGGAGATATATTTTTTTTTAACCTCTGAGAAACCTTATGAAAACCCCATGTCCCAAGTTTTATCCCAATTGGTAAAATAGTTTCGTCTCTAGTCAGAACTACAGACTGACTTTTTTTTCCAAGCAAAACTTTTTCGTATTCAGGGGCTAATGAACCATTGACATCCATCAAAATCTCGAGTTTGATTTTTTTTACAATTACTCTTTTTTCTCGACCAGAGAGGTGTGAGAAGGTAAAAAGTAACATTATATATTAACCTACAAATTTCATCTCATGGCCAATATGACTAAAACATAATATATAATATAAGATATAATTTTATATATAAGTGTAGTGCAATTTATGCTTGGGTTTGCTAGTGTATATTATTTCGTTTTACATATATTACGAGTTTTGAGAAAATATCTCCATTTTTAAACAATAGAGCGAGAAAGTCCGTGCGGAGTTCCGTATCATTTATTTTGGTTCAACATTGATAGGATTTTACTTAATTATTATTGGTATTACTTCACAGGCATTTATGAAATGTAGCTGCTGAAGATCCTAAGAGTTGACTTACAAGTTTATAAAGAAAAAGTTTTATATACTTTTATAACTATCAAAAAATTTCCTTCCAAACTATATCGGGCTATATCTCGGAAGAAATGCATTCGCACATTGTGTGGATAGAAGATAAGAAAAGAAATCTGACAGGTATTCAAGTGAGTCTATGGCCTCAAACCGTTGGACAACTGCTTTAAATTTCCCTCTGTCGTTCATGTACTTCAAGATGCGGGCAGAATGGTCTGATCGGACTAAGTTTGTTCCTGATTGGCCCCAGGATGGGTCACATTTTGAGAATAAATTTGCTTAATGAGTGACGTCATAGAAAACAAGGTGGAAGAAAGAAGGGAGTTGATGGTTGACACCTCAAACAAGAACAGAAGATTAAGTTTTGGTATCTAAAAAAGGACGTTGCTGATATATCCTTCTGGAGTACTCAATTTGCACAGTTAACGGAACTGCCGAGAGACAGAACACCTATAAGGATATAGGTTGTTCTGTCTTTCGACAGGTCCTTTAGCTTACTGTCCTATAAATATATACAGTACGCATGTGTATAAATGAATATACATTGTGTATACTGTATTCTGTAAAGCCTATATAATGACAGCCCAGGTGAGATTAATTCTATTTAAGTTCGTCTGAAGTCCGGTACGCAACAAATCATGATAGTCCTCAACGTAATCGATGTTTTCATCGTGGAAGTAAGTCTTCGGGTCCAGGCCATAGATAGTAACTGAGCTCTTCACTTGATAACAAATCACTACATCAACAAAAGCGCTGGTCACTCTTTTGTCCGCAGTGTTTCACCGGGGTAGAATAACCAGGCCTGTGTTTACTGAGTGATTGTGAGTCATCTTGCCAAGGAAGAATAACCAGGCCAGTGTTTACTGAGTGACTGTGAGTCCTCTTGCCAAGGTAGAATAACCAGGCCGGTGTTTACTGAGTGACTGTGAGTCATCTTGCCAAGGAAGAATAACCAGGCCGGTGTTTACTGAGTGACTGTGAGTCCTCTTGCCAAGGTAGAATAACTAGGCCGGTGTTTACTGAGTGACTATGAGTCATCTTACCAAGGTAGAATAACCAGGCCGGTGTTTACTGAGTGACTGTGAGTCGTTTTGTCAAGGTAGAATAACCAGGCCGGTGTTTACTGAGTGACTGTGAGTCCTCTTGCCAAGGTAGAATAACCAGGCTTGTGTTTACTGAGTGACTGTGAGTCATCTTACCAAGGTAGAATAACCAGGCCGGTGTTTACTGAGTGACTGTGTGTCGTTTTGCCAAGGTAGAATAACCAGGCTTGTGTTTACTGAGTGACTGAGTCCTCATGTTAAGGTAGAATAACCAGGCCTGTGTTTACTGAATACTGAGTGATTGTGAATCCTCTTGCCAAGGTAGAATAACCAGGCCGTTGTTTATTTAGTAACTTCTAATCCACTTGCTATGGTAGAATAACCATGTTAGTTTTTACTAGGAAGTCCGTCATCCTTATACTTTAGTGCAAGAACCAGGCTCTTGTTTATTTTCCTAGCCAGGGAATGAAAGAACCAAGCCGTAGGTTCCATTCATCGTGAATATTATGTAATGTTTTCACTAATACTGTTTAGTGCCTTCGCGCTTTCTATTAAATGCGCAAACTTTTGAATCGAATTAAATATTACTAGGAGGGTTAGTTGTGAGTAAAGTAATCAATCACTATCCGCCTGACAGAATAAGTTGAATAGCACAGTAAAAAAAAACCTATACATCTATTTAAAATTAAATCCCAGTCACTAGTAAAACTGTTCCAGCAAACTTATCGATCTCTTAGTTTTGCTATAATTATTTTCAAACATTGTCTAAACTTCAACTATACCCTCGTTCTTTCACCATGACACAACTCTTCTTCCCCACATCACCCCTAACTTTTTTCCTGTAGTAATGCAGTTTCATCTCCCCTCCCCCCTCCCTTTCACCTTGTCACTCCCTAGTCCTACGATGAGGGTAACAAGCTGGAGGGTGCAAAGGACGGATGTATGTTATCCCTTCCACACATCCCTAGTGACTACGTTATTCATCTGTATTCGCTTATAATCACCGTCTTTGTTTGATCACCGGCGGTTATCCTATACGTTTCGAGTTTTTAATCATGTGGGGTTTACGTCACCTAGTAATTATATTAAATTACCAAACGTTAATTTGTTACAAATTATTAAAAGTATTGTCGTTGTAAACGGATTGTATGTCGCCCTTCATTGGCGCTTCCAAAAGTTTCACTTTTGGGGAGCAGGGGGTGTAGAGGATAAGATATATTGAAGATTCTGTAAAGCTGTCCCAATAAAGGTTTGTTTAGCACTGCGTCTTACTACCTGTGCAGGTTATACAGATATGTTCTAATTATGCTGATGAATTGGTTATGAGCAAGGTTGAATTTATTAATTTAAAGGAAGTGTACACGTATTTGCCTGGAGGGAGAGTGGAAAATCATTTTTGAAAAAAACTTTGATAAACCTGAGCGGGATTCAAACCCCGATCTCCCTGTCATCGGCAGTATAGTAAATTGCGAGCAGAGTGACGACTTAAACCGTGCGGCCACCGAAGCAGGTCATCCATTAGGAGTTGAAGGGGGCACTTTTAATGGATATAACGATATACCGAATGTTGATTATGAAGTATTAAGTTTACTATTAAAATCTAGCCTGTGGATTCGACACATATGCAGGGCTCTGTATTATAGTTTGTACTTGATCAGTTTTAATATGTTATTAAATTTATTGACGGTTTTGGGATATTCAAATTTCCCCCGCTTGCGCCCTTTGATGCGCCACTGATACTATAAACTTAATGTCTCAATAAATTATTATACTCATGATAGTGCGTTGAATGATCCCTCATTGCACTCTTTTCAATTTTTTAAATTAAATAAAACTCGTGTAGGAATTAACAAAGCCTTCACCCTTAATCCTTCACTGGAGCTGCAAAAATTATCGCCAAAAGAGTTCTCACTTGAAACAAAAGCAGTTTTTCCCTCTTGAAATGACAAGGCGTGAAAGATCTAATAATGTTTTCTGCCGCGTCCTTTAAAATATGCCCCTTTTTTTTCCTTTTTTCAACAGCGTCTTCACCCGTCCTTTCTTCATCGAGAACCCTCCTCATGCTGAGGGATGTAACAGTGTTATATCAAGCAAGGGTGTCACTACGGATAATCGAATAGTAACTTGTGTTTCACCTTCAACAACTTTTACTGTGCTGACTCTTTATCTCTCTCTCTCTATCTCTCTTTCTCTCAAATGTGTTTTATTTAATTGTCACGCCATTTTGTCTTCCCGTTCCATCAACCCGCGCCTTTGTGGTGAGCTTCATGAAGATCCTAACAATTAGATTCTAATAGAACCGCGCGCGACACAGCGAATTTTAGTTACAATATTCCCTATTTCATTCTAAAAATTGTGAATTGCACAGACTTTTTTTTAATGTTCAACTCTAATGACAAATCTTAAAATAGTTTCCCCAAAATGACAACACACATTTGATCCAATTGAAGACCGCATCGCAAAATCGCTTTGTAATCACCAAGTACGCAATGTCGTCCAAATAGGCGTGTAGGAGACGTGAGAAAAGGTCGAGTGTTTTTGCAGTTTTTATATCAAAACTTTTTTTGGTCAAAAGAAATACAAAAAAAATCTCCAGTAGAGAAACATAGAGTTTAATTTTCCTCACATGATGAATATCTGTCAAGGATGTTCAGGAATTTATTGACAACTTTTTATCTTAATTAATTTAAAAAGTGTTTCATCTAATGCCGCTATGCTCATGACAGATATTCAACAACTGTTGATAGGTCTATCACCATGTGAAGAAAACTAAATTCTATGTTTTTACTGGAGAATTATTTAATTTATTTTGTACAAAAGAATGTTTTGACACAAAAACTGCAAGAACACTGCCCTTAACTCGCGTTCCCTACACTCCCACCTTAACCTGCCCTCGACAGTCGACTCTGTCCACGGCAGATGGCACCGTCTGGTAGCCGCCCTGTTGAGTCTCAGGACAACTAAAGCCCCTGCGGTAGCCGATAGTTTTCACGGCCACTTGATCAATTACCCCCACCACCATCCCTCTCGGTTAGATGATCCGAGCCGTGTCATTGTGCCATCCAGCCTCCCTTGTTCCCCCTTTTGTTAGATCGTTATGAGAGCCAGTATCTGTAGGACCTCCTACCCCTTCCCATTGTGACAAATGTCCTATATAGTGATTCTGCGAGAGGGAGGGAGAGTGTGATTAGTTGTGCGGGTTTTCTCGCTTCAGTTAGTCCCGGGAGTAGTTAATGTTTGTTGTGGGGGGTGGGAGGGTTGTTCTTGCGGTCTGGACGGGTTGGTCGCTGCTCGGTAGCTTTCCCTCTCTCTCTTACTACTTGGGATCGACTATAACAGTGGTTCCCAACCCTCTCCACATCGCGGACCTTCTGAAGCCAATGATAGTTCACCGCGAACCCCTTAATCTCTCCACGCCATGCGAGGTGAAATTAAAAATCTACACACACATTTTTAGTACTCTACGTTACCCGTACCGATCCCCTGTTTGCTGACCTAGAGGTCCCGGATTCGATTCCCGGCTGGTACCGTGGGTATTTTTTTTCTTAAGAGGAATCATCTCAAGGGACAATAGGGTTTGGNTTTTTTTTTTTCCAAAAGGAGAACCACCCCAACAATTACCAGGGTTTGGTTAGTTAGGCTAAAGTTAGGTTTAAGAGTTTCCACTGGTTCCACACCCTCACACTCACTATCACCATCACCTCATTTCATCTGGGCATGGAAAAAGCCTCCACGGAAAGGATTTACGATTAGTACATTCGGGCATTCACTGGACAACGCTACATTAGTACTGGCTAATCTTTCCGCAAACTGGGCTACAGATTGATGTAGCCGAGACACATTATTATTAGTATTACTATTATTTAATCCATTTCATATTAATAAAAATAAGTTTAATCGAACAGTAGTGGAAAAAAAACCCAGTGGTTTAAGCAAATTTTCAATAGAGAACATTTTCTAATATGATGTCAAAATACAAATAACTTTAAAGTTTTGTTTTGTTTCGTGGACCCCAGGTTGGGAATCCCTGAGCTATACTATAATATACGACTAATTGTGACATGATCTAAAAACTAGGAATCAAATCACCAGTTGTATTCCCTAGTGTCGTGTAGTGCTACCAGGGTCAGCAAAGCTTGTTAAAACTGCACCTGTGCTGATGTTCTCCCCTACTCTTTCCCCATTTGACCAATCGCATATAGGATAAGCTTTAAATAATTAAAAGTCCAACTTTCATCGGAAGGACCTTTTAAAAAATGTAAGCACATTTATTTGAGGGCAACTTTGATTACGCCCGATATCTTATCTCAGTCGGTAGCATGTCTGCTTATTGCGCTAAGGGTCCCGGGTTTGATTCCCGGCATGGCCAAAAATTATATCATTGGTGAAAAGTGGGTGTACGTCCGGGGGGCTCGGTGTTGTGTCTGTCCTATATTTAAGTGAGGTTTTTTTAAAAGTTTTGTGCTGATATAATCAGTCTGTTCAAAAAGCGCACGTTGAATACCTCAAATAAAATTTTAAAAACTTGATAAGCTTTATACCTTTTTTTTAGGTAGATATAATATATATCAAAAGTTACACTTTCAGATCACGTTACTTGACGTGTGAATACATTAAAGTAGATTTAATAACTTTCCTAGAAGTAAGATAAGGCCCTTCCTATGAAGATTGTACTTAGCATATTTATATACATATTTAACTTAAAACGACATGACCATATTTCTAAGTATTTTAAAAAACTGGGTTGGTTAAGAATAAATCAAAGGCGAAGGCTACATTTATTAGTATTGCTTCATAAAATATTATCAACATCTCAGCCTCAATACCTATCCAAACGGTTCCTATTTCTTAAAGATAAACACAGCCGAGCTACTAGATCAGAATCCACTCTACAGATGTATATTCCCATACATAGATCTCAAACTTATGCTCGTTCTTTCACTGTCTTGGCATCACAGGCTTAGAACATACTAGATTACTTGACTCGTCACCACATCCACAATTCCCTTTAAGCGTGAGTTCTTGAAACTACTTGAGCTTTAAATGAGTGTATGAATGAGTGAGTGAATGTTTTTATTCTTATTTGAATATTCCTCTATTAAATTGTATTTCAATAAATGTAATAGTGTATGTTATATTCAACACTGGTTAAGTGGAAGAGAAGGCTAACGCCTTAACTTCGCCAGATAAATAAAGGCTATTATTATTATTATTATTATTATTATTATTATTATTATTATTATTATTATTATTAGCGTATAACCTGAACAGGTAGTAAGACGCGGTCCTAAAAAAATGTACTGTAAGCCTAACTCACATGGGAATATATTGTCGATATTCTTAGCTACAGTTGACAATAACTGGCTTTCCCTGGTGACACTACACTGGATATCATCTCTGAGGAAATTGCATGGTTACTATTGGGAAACAGCGTTGTCATTCTCTTGTTTTCGTATGGTCAATCTCTCCTAAAATATAAGACAAGTTTCGCAACGCTGGTCCGTCGATGTTGCTGGTATCTTCTCACTTACTACCCCAGCACACCACCTCTCGACATAACTGAAAGAGATGATAGAGAGAGAGCGAAGATATCACTTTTCTCCCGACATACCGCAGTTCCCTCAACACTGATATTGGGTGTACCCGACAGGACACTGGTATTCCATGTCCTCGGTGGATAGCTAGGTTGACTAGAAGTTTCAGGGACCCGCGACGGTGGCCAAATGGTCTTACAATAGAGTGGGTTGTCTTCTGTGACTAGTAAGTTATAGTTTAGAAGAAATATAACCGTATTAGTTTGTTAGATTGAATTTGTAAACCATAATGATAATGTTTTACAACGAACGTGTGAATCCACAGTAACACTAGAGTAGCGCGTTAGACCACGTGGCCACCGAAGTGGGTAATGTTCTCTGACAGTGCTGTGGCCTATATGGTGGATTTTTGTGAACGGCCATGTCTGTTTGGTCACTAACACGTCTTCAGGTCCTTCGGAACTTCTCAGTATGTTTGGTAACAGTGTCGTTTGTAATTTGTCTTCCTGGGTAGTGGCTCTTTTTTAACTCCTCTGCTACAGATTCTCGATTTGGCCAGGAGAATGATCGCTATAGACTCTTCCTTTTTAAAAAAATGCAATTTCAAAATGATGCCTAAAATAATATTCCCTATATATGGAGACTTTTGAATCACCCTTTATTACGAGCCTGATGCCTTAAACTGCGTGACCACTGGTGCTGGTAAACACAATAATAAAAATAAAATAAATACGAACTTAGGGGGACAATGGTTTCTTCACGTGTAGTGCATAATATAATATTTTATTTTATATGAGGTTTATGCTCGTCCAATCACCCAGATACTCGGGTTTATGGGCTAATCCCTCCCATTTGTGAAAAAAAAAGTCTCGGAATGTGTTTTTGTTGCAGGTTGGAAAAGTTGATGGCTGACGTAGAGGCAAACAAGAACTCGTCCCATTTGGACAAGGTTGGTGGTTGGTTCTAATGGGGTTACTTTATGGGAAACTCTTTATTTTACGAGGTTTCATCAACTGGCTACCCGCCTCGGTGGCGTAGTTGGCTAACGCGCCAGTCGTGTTGAGCCAGACCACTGAGGATGGGGAGATCGAGGTTCGAATCTCGGTCGGGTGAACTGGGGGTGGTTTTTCCTAAATGGTTTCCCACTCTCCCTCCACGCAAATGCGGGTTCACTTTTTCTAAATTCAACCTTCCCAATTCCAAATCCATTAGTGTAATTAGTACTTAAGCGTATAACCCGAATGGGTAGTAAGACGCGGTGCTAAATAATAATAATAATAATAATAATAATCAACTGGTTATTATTATTCTTTCACAATGTCGTGGAGTGTTGCCAGGGTATGCAAACTTAGTTTTAAATGTGCTTGTGGTATTTTCTCATTACTCAGTAGAACACTCATTGGTCAGGTATTAACAATCAACAAAAGTAATTTCCTCCATATTACATATGCAGATCAGATATTATGTATGATAGGTCAAATGGGGAACAAGTGGGTTGGAACATATCACAGGTACTGTACAGTGAAAACAAGCTCTGCCTACCCTGGTAGCACTCCACGTTACGACACTAATTATTTTGTGTGGTTTTATCTTCTTCTTTTTTGTATTAATTGAGTTTAATTTATTGATACATCTTAGCTTGCTTGGTAGAGCACCTTCTGAGCTAGGCGTTAAGGATATTAGAGTCAAAGGTCCGATGCTCGAACGCCTGTCTTAGATAATATGTCCGAGGCTCGAACGCCTGTCTTAGATAACATGTCCAAAGGAGCTGGCACACAAAGTGTACCTATGTGTTTGTTTGCGCCAGACTGTGTGTACGGTGACGCTTGACCTCCCGGGCGCCGTGACGCGGGGCGCCTTGGACCTGTTCCTGCAGCGCGTTCTTTGGGAGACTGCATCAGACGACTCCGAGCAGCGTCCCGACGATCGCGTCTCTGTCATTAGGCTCAAGGTAGGACGGGATATGCTCATTTTGGCTAGTTTTTACTTTCTCGTATAGAGAAAGTAGGCCTGCTACGATTGCGGCATAGTTTTCTACTTCGAGATTTTGATGAATCTTGACGTTTTATGTGCCCCTGGATTATTATTATTATTATTATTATTATTATCTCTGTGTGTCTGTTTGTTTGTCCCTTTCCCTGCCTATCTGTCTCTAGGGCTAAAGCCGAAACAGTTTGATTGATTTCATTCAAACTTGATATTTAGATCGGTCATACTTCGAGAAAAAACTGTGATTTTGTTTCTAGCCCTAAAATTAAGAGTATTTTACTGAAAAACTATTTTTGAAAATTTGGAAATGGGCTCTAATATTTTGTTCAAAATTGATATCTGGAGAATGGCTTACATTATAATTATCACAGTGTAGGGCCTACTTTTTCAAAGAAAATTATTAGAGGTTAGTTTACTGGTGACTGATTTTTGTTTTTTCTTTGGAAAAAAGGCTTAATATCTGGGTTGAATATGTGAAAATTGTTTTAGTAGGGTTTACAACTGTCAAAAACGCCCCCATCCTATCTAAACTAGACTTTAGTTAGGCATACCATAGACAGCTTTACCCCTCACTCTCATAGCTTTAAGGGTGTCGTCCTAGTGTAGCGTAAAATACATCACAGACGTTCTGTATTTAGCGATATATTTCAATAGTGTTTTGTTAGTTCGAAAAATGCTTAACAGCAAAATAAAGTTGAAAGATAGCAACTGTGCTTTGTAACAAATTAAACCTTACATTTTGAGCAGAATTGTTATGATTTTTCCCACCAGGTCTCACTATCCTTTTGAGATACACGCTAATTATGGTTTGAATAAGACAATTAATATTTGGAGGGAAAATATCCGCATATAAATTTTAGAAGAAGAGAAAAATTCTTCATCAAATTTTCCATAATACCTATAACAGATATTCAAGAACTGTCGAGATTACTGTAAGAAAATTAAACTAAACGGATCTACGGAAGCAATATTTGATTTATTTTGAGCAAAAAAGTGGTTTTTTTTTGTCATAAAAACTAAGCCTGTGCGAACCTTCGAAATCTTATTAAGATTTGGATTTGTTTCATAATATGAAATCTTAAATATTGCAAGATTCAGATTTGATTAGAAATTTTAAATCTAAATAAATCTTAGATTTGGAGTTGATCGACTTAGCCCAAAATTCGAATATATAATTTATACTTAATTAACCAATTAATATCATCAGACCAGAAACAAGTTGCATGGTAGAGCAAATAGAGAAATTAACTTGAGTTACACGGCGCAAAGGATTGGCTTCGTAGACAGTATTGTTTGTGACGGCGACTATCTTGTACTATGATTTTCAAAGTTGTATGATCTTTATTTGATTTTCTATATATTAGTGCTATTATTACATTATTTGTTTTAGTAAACGTAAAATGAGTCTTAAATGTTAATAAAAAAAATTTGAAATATTTTATTATTGAATTGGATTCAGAAACTCAGCATAATAAAATATTCAACACAGATTTGATTCGAAACATTATTATAGCAAGCCTAAAATAAACCAATCGATTTAGATCTAAACCTATTTTTAAAATATAAAATATTTGGTCCAATATTTTTTTAAGGATTGGATTCGATTCGATAAAATAAGTTTAGCATGAGATTTGATTCAGATTTGACTCAAATTTTTTATATATATATAAGATTCGATTTTGGATTTGATTCGAGTAAGTCAGCCAAGATTTAGATTCATTTTGAAATTGAAAGTGAAGGATTCGCACAGGCTTAGACTTATTTTTTAACTGGCGTACTCTTCTATCCAAACTTTAGAAAATTTCATTTTTACCAATATGTTTTCGGAAATTTTCGAAATTTCTTAATTATATAATAATGGTTTTTTCGTTTTATTTTATGTATATATAAAACACCAAATGTTGGTTTACCGCTGCCACAAGAATCATTCCCATACCAAGGAAAAGTTGTTAATTTGAATCACTTGTTTACCATCTACATCACACTTATTTTTATTATTTATAAATGTGTTCCGGTAGATGGCACTTTTCGTCTGCTGACGTCACATACAAGAAGTGTCAGCTGAGGAGTGTATATATTGAGCTTAGAGGAGGGAAGTCTGGCTTGTATGGTACAGTACTGATCACGAGCTGTGTGAGGTGGAAACTGTCAAATGGGAACATTTATTGTTTAGTGCCAAGTGTTACAGTGGATTGTAGGAGATAGGTGTGTTCTGTTGTACCTACCTGTCTGATCTATATTAAAATTAATAATCATTGTGTTGAAGTTTCCTTTCTTTGTTTTATTTTCAAGTGGACTGTTTCTCATCCATGAAAATAAGGAGTAGTAGTTCCCAAGTGCAAAACTCCAATGTAGAATATTTCTCGGTCGGTCATGTGGCATAAGGGCTCGATGTGTAAGATAAAATTACGTATCGGTAAAAAAAAACACGGTATAATCGTAAAAATCGTAGTAAAGGAAATTATTCCTAAGGATGGACACTGCTTTCATATCATTTACAAATCATCATCAAAATTAAAACTTTTATTAAAAATGTGTTGGCTACCCTTAGTTTATAGCCTTAGTTTGTTAGTTAGTTCAACTTTTTTTTCCCTCCCTTATTTTTCCACTATCCCTCTATTTAATGCTATTTACAGTGTTGCCACTTCATCATGGGGTATGAAGTGCTTTGAGCTCAATGACGCATTAAACTGCCTGCCCAATTAGATCTCTCTGGACCTCCACAGTGCTGGAATTTTACCAATCAACCCCTGGGGTCTCGAAGGACTCCCCTTTTCCCACTTTTTTTTTACACTTCATGATTCCCCTCACCCCCCCAACCCACGGCCCACCATCCTCTATTCTCTCTCTCAAAAAAAAAAAAGCTATCCAGCCCACGTTATTCGTTGATTGGTTTTCAGCGAGTGAGCGAGCTGGTATTTTGTGTTTGGCAAAATGAGTTGTTTGTGTTGTTGTGAAGAGTTGCGATCATTCGGTACTTCCAGCCTCACTCCTTTTTTTATATATAGAACTGGAATGTCNAAAAATATTTTTTTTTGTTATAAAAAAATTTTTTAATATCCAAAAAAATAAAATGTTTAAAAAGTTTTATTTAATTTTTTTTTTTTTTTTTTTTTTTGAAGGGATCTATTAAAGTATCATATGATGAAACCTCATTACAGGGCCTCATCTTTGTAGCCGAGTGGTTTGTGGAGGCCTATAGGTCTAGGGCACTCAGGAGGGGAGGGGTATTAAATCGGGGGGAGGGTGTTTTTCTTAAATGGTTTTCCACTTTCCCTCCACGCAAATGCGGATGCACTTCCTATAAATTAAACCTTCTCAGTCCTTAACAGATTAGTGTAATTAGTACATAAGCGTATAACTAGAACTAGTAGTAAGACGTGGTGCCAAAATAGTATAGCTCTATGGAATATAGCGATATATACAGAGCTATTCAGATCTCCAGGTAAAAGATTATGTAGGTGGTAGGGGGTGGCAAGATAAGTATTTACACTTGATGAACTTGGGGTTGGCGGCGCTACAAGACGTCAAAGTTGGCACTGTTTGCGCCTGGAGAATAGGCAACTTATAAATCTTAAGCATATAACAAGTGGAGTGTGGTGTAATTTATGACCAATAACAACCATTGACTTACCTGACAACAGGTACGCACAAGGAATTGCTGATTCTCACTCTGCTGCTATGGCGCCATCTTGTGTCAGTAGAGGGAGTGGGGGGGAAGACGTCTGTCTGTGTTGGTTTGCGAGGCGTGCCGCATGTTGCCTATCCCCCAGGTGCATACAACGCCAATTTTGACGTCTCGTAACACCACCATTAGGCGTCGTCACTATATTTACTTTGCCGTTACCAACATTGATAAAAAGTCACTATATTTACCTTACCGTTACCAACATTGATAAAAGAACACTATATTCACCTTACAGTTACCAAGGTCACCAGGTTTACCTTACAGTGCTGCATGTTGCCTATCCCCCAGGTGCATACAAAGCAATTTTGACGTCTTGTAACACCACCATTAGGCGTCGTCATTATATTTATCTTACCGCTACCAACATTGATAAAAGGTCACTATATTCACCTTACAGTTACCAAGGTCACCAGGTTTACCTTACAGTTACCAACAAAGAAAAAATTTCTCAAAGATTAGAGATAAAGAAATCCCGGCTTGCCGTATGAATAAATTAAAACAGATATAGTAGATTTCACACAATATTGGACTACCCACCAGTGGTCAAACGGTATGAAGCATCAGGTTCAAAAAAATACTCTAGGTTTGAAACTCGGCCGGATGCAATGGGTATAGTTTTCTACTTGAGATTTATTACTGTGATTTTCACACCTCTCTGTGCTAATGGCATTGCATGTCTTTTAAACCTAGCCTACTCATCCCTACCGCTTAGCTTAAGCAGTAGATAACCTTGTTGTTAGTCTTTTTTTTTTAACTGGGCATTGTTCTTTTTGAAATGATCCAATTCGAATTTTTTTAGTTTTGTGTTTATTTTGCACTGTCAAAATAAGAAATGGGCTAAGGGGGTTTGGTAGTTTGTATTAGAGTTACAGATCTAACCTCTTGTAGAACTTCCATTTAATTAATTTGTTTTAGAATACCGGTGGATTTTGATTACGTCTTTTTTTTTATCGCATACATTTTTTATTTGAACTAAATTATGTTCATGAACCTCTAGTCATTTTTTGGTCATTTTGGTTTTTTAGGTAATATTTTCTTAATTTTCATACTGTTTGAGTCATTTTTAGGCATTTATGTTAAATAAGTTCATTTTTAAATTCTCTGTGTGTTAAAAGATGTATAAATACTCAAACTTACATTTCTTAATCACACAGTTTTTGTAATGAAAAGATAATGTAGACATTAAACTTTTTATCCTTGTTCCTTGTTTGGTTGTAAAATACACATTCCTGGTGAGACTGCAACTGCCTTGGGACAGGGTAGCTTTTCTGAAGGAGGTTATGTTAATCAATGTTGTATTTAGCGGAAAGCCAGAGTTTAGATCTTAAAGAATGTTCATTGCGTGTATATTTTTTAGTTTCCTTTTGTAAAGTGCGTGCTTTATTTAGTATGTGCATCCATTACAAGCTGTTGTTTACATATTTAGGTTCTTTAAAAGTAATTTTTAGAATTTTTAAATTACTCTATGGGTCTTTTTTTTTTTAATCTCTACATCATCAAATTCCGGGCCCTGATCATGAGTGTATTTAATTCTCAGTCGGTATCACATCTTTTTTATAAGCTAAGGATCCTAGTTTCGATTTCAAGAATGGAAGAAATATTGATCATTGGTGAAATTGTGGGTATGTCTCTTTACACAGGGATAAATTAACGGTCAACGTAATTGGTGCTATAGCTTTTTTTTTAATTAAATTGGTTTGTAAGACTGTATGCTGATATAATCAATTGATTGATAAAGTTCCTAAATAAAAAAAAAGTTTGCACTGCTTATTATTCTTAATTGGTAGAATGTAAATAACTTAACCTCAGGTTAGTAGGAGCGAGGAGGGTAGTTATTAGTAAAATGCACCTTTATTCACCTGTTTAGAGGTTGAAAAAAGCACTGTGAAATTCATATGGGTCAACTCACACCCAGTAAAGGGCGGGGATACGAACCGACAATGTCGATCAGAGCTCGGCGGGAATACCACTAAGCAACCCTTGCCACTATACTCACTCTTTCGGCTACTCTCGTGATAATCTACAGGTAAATAAATGTAACTTATGACGATGGCTGCGTGGCGTGGCGTGGCGTGTCGCGGATTGTTGCCAGGGTAAGCAGAACTTACTTAAAAATGTATTTGTGATATTTTCTCACCACTCTGTCCCCATTTGACCAATCTTAGGTTCTACTGATACATACCTCACACCGGAAAACATATTTTCGTTGATATCTGTCCAATGGGTGTTCTACTGAGTGCCGATAACAACTCACAGGTACAGTTTGGACTAACTACCCGAACAGCACACCACGCCAATACACTTAAAGTGAACTATCCCTTCTTTGGATGCCCCTCCTACTCTCATTGTAGCAGCAGCTGAAAGACCTAGAAGAAGAAAAAAAAACTATATTATTCCAGTAACCAAGGTGATCTTCCATTGACACCGGCCAGTTCATTTAGACATGTCATTGTGTCTTTCAACCCTTTCAACTTCCCGAGTACCTTTGTAAAGGAGCTTTATACACATCATTTGGCATGGAGGCCAAACATGCTCATAACTCGCTGGCTTACCCCGATTTCAAAACTGATAGAAGTATTACTACTAGACTGTGCACTTCATTTGGCATGGAGGCCAAACATGCTCATAACTCGCTGGCTTGCCCTGCTTTCAAAACTGATATAAGTATTACTACTAGACTGTGCAATTCATTTCACATAGGGGCTAAACAAGCTCATAACTCGCTGGATTGCCCTGCTTTCAAAATTTGTAGAAGTATTACTACTAGACTGTGCACTTCATTTGACATAGGGGCTAAACAAGCTCATAACTCGCTGGCTTGCCCTGCTTTAAAAACTGATAGAAGTATTACTACTAGACTGTGCACTTCATTTGACATAAGGGCCAAACAGACTCATAACTCGCTGGCTTGCCCTGCTCACAGAACTTGTACATTTATTACGACTAAATTGCACACGTCATTGGCTCACTGGCCTGCCCGGTTCACAGAACTGATAGACTTATTACTACTAGAATGCGCCAACCTAGCTACTATTCATCAGACGCGAGCTATATATCTCTCTAACCGTAACGTAATTTGAACTACTATATATGTGCGGACTTAATACTAATAAATAGTTCCTTATTAGCCACTGCCCATGCACCGTATACCACCAATTTATATTTGTGAGATTGGTGCTATTTGAATCACTATAACATTGCAAACTTATTACTCCTATACAGCGCATGTCTAGCTATCTCCCCTGCGCTGGACACGATCAATATTAAATACATGACCGTGACGTCATTTAAACTATTTCACATGCGCAGGCTCAATGCTAGTAGACAGCATGCGTTGCCACTCCCTTGCGCTTGACTCGGCCAATAGCTTTCAGCTGCTGTGACTTTATTTGAGGACAGAGAGTAGCGGGTTGAAGTACATGTCGGCTGTAGGTTTGGTGCGTTGTCTAGTATTAATATATAGGCCTATATAAAATCTTATAAGTCTCATCTCTTTACACCCCGACCATCTCAGTGGCGTACCGTGGCTGTCTAGCCAGGCAAGGAAGAAACTGTCCACCCTTACCCCTGCAGTTTTGTTTTACCTCTCCCCTCAAACACCGTTTTCTTTACACGTAATTCAAGTAGTTGGTGATTTATAAACTCATTGGTCAGTATTCAAACTGTGTTCCCAGAGTTTCGTTAGTAAGGAGAGAGGGAATTACTATACTATTTAGAGAAATAGTTTGGTTAATTTAATTACAATCCTCTATTACATACTTGACAGCAATATAGCGCTCCCAAATCGCAGATGACTGGTATCTGATAGCTTGCGATACTATTGGTAACTCATATGTAGCTGAGGATTTCTGAAATAATGAGTGAAGAATGACCTTGAGCATTGGAATAATCCTGAATAGCTCACTGGTAGATCATTGGCGCGTTGATCCAAACGTTCCTGGTTCGATTCCCGTGTCCAAGTGTCATTTTTCAACTAATTTAAATCAATTTAAATCTGGTCTCCTCCTTATGGACATTCCTTTAAATACAATGATTTTCAACCTTGTGTTGATTTTTATTTAAATAGTTTGGGTTCGTGGGAGATCACGTTTAATTTAAATTAGGTGAAAAATGCCACCTTTACACGGGAATTGAATCCGGGACCTTTGGCTTAGCGCGCCAATGCTATACCACTGATCAGCCCGTGTTCATGGTATGGCTGAGTTTGTTCTGGACGTGCGGAAATCGTCAGATACATATGAAAAAAATCTCAAGCACTAAAACATGCTCCAATCTTTTTTTAAATAACAATCCATCATTGGAAGAAGAAACAATGTAGGCTAGTAATTATAATTTCAGATTTTAAAATACCATGGGTATTATTTTGTCGTGGAGTGTCTAAAGATTAGGCAAAGCTTGTTAAAACTGTAACTGTGATTTGTTCTCCAATCATGCATAGGTTCTTATCTACACACCTCACATGGGAAATGTATTTTTGTTCAAGCATGGTCAGTGAGTTTTCAGAGAGATGAGAACAATTCCCAGGTACAGTTTCAACAGATTCTCCCTACCCTGAAAACACTCCACGCCATGGACTATAGGGATATTATTATTATGGTTATACTCTATAGACTGCATACCTAATCACACCGTTCCCTTACGCTTACGGGGTCGGCAAAAAAACTGTGCATATAGATCAAAAAACAACTCCGTACTTAATCCATCCTCACTAACTTTCTCCACACTTCCCTGTCCTTGCATACTTCCTTCGCTTCAACAACATCCATACACTGAGTCATATAGGTGATAGGGTAAATTCGCTTTTACGAAAAACGCGAAAAAATAAAAAAGGGTTGAAAATAGGGTATTTTTAAGTTTTCTTTGCGTTTCATGGCATTTGAAAGTGTTAAAAGCAATTTTTATTTCGCGAATTAACGCGAAAAACGTGATTTTGAGAGTATTTTATCTAAATTATTCTATTTAGCGAAATAGAGGCGAATTCCCTGACAATGCTGTGCATTTAAATAAGATGCTGAGAATTTCTATAAAACGATGTTTTTCAGCGGAAATAAGTGATTAAAAAATTATTGAGTTTCACTCGTTTGTGTGCTTCAGCTCGGGTTTTACTTGCATCCTAATCGCCACATTCCGTTTAATATTAATTATTTATAATTATAATCTCTCACATGAAAATAATTGCAAATGAAGGTTAAAATACCCTTCGTATTAATGCATACATAAATTTTATCATAAATCCTTTGTATAGGCCCTAAAAACATTGACGAAATACATTTTTACCTATTTTGCTACAAAATGCTAAATTATGCCACAAAACGCTAAATTTCCAATAATTAATGCTAAAAAAACTGAAAATTAATGCTATTTTATCCTATCTCTACATATAGGCTATTTTATTCTTAAAATTCTTAATGTATCTTTTTCTCACACATTCGTCTACAACATTTAGCCACGTCTTTTATGCCCTACCACTTCCTTTTGATCCACACACTCTCTACCTTCATATATTTGCTTCGTCACTCGATCCACACTCATCCCTCTCAACATGTCCAAACCAACGTAATACACCTTATTTCACATTGATCTCGCGGATTCCCTTTCAAACCGCACTCCTTCAGCACCCATCCATTGCTGACTTTGTTCATACGAGTTTTTCAACATACATTTCTCAGATATTTTATTCCAAGCACATTCACCTTGCTCTTATGTTTCTTATGACAAACCCCCGCTTCACATACATAAAAAATGTTGACGTTAACACACTTTTATGTACTGCCATCTTTTCCTCTTTCGATACTACTTCATTCTTTGAAATAGTCCACATACATTCAACTTCTCTCCGATATGCATTCACCCGTATGTCGATTTTACCATCTCTCCTGTTTTTACAGAACATTCTGCCTAGATACACCAAATTATTCACTAGCTCTAACGGTTTTTTATTTATACTAAGCTGACGAACATTTCCTGATCCGTCCTTATCAAAAATTATGTAGATTTATTTATTTAGGAGTATTTAGTGCCTTTTATAGCACAGATTCCATACATAGATTCTTTGGGAAAAGATTAAATAAACCATATTAAAGAAAATATTTTACTGACCAAACTGTCCTCGATTTTTAATTCTGACTAACATTCCCCTTCCACTGGACGGAAATCTTTGATATACCACTTAATTTTATTTATTTATTTTTCCAAAAAAAAAAAAAATAATAGCCCGATCTTTGCTCGCACAAGCTTCCTATGGATATTCCCTCTCACTTTAGGAAACATCACTCAACTCAAAACTCTCCATTGTCGATCTCCCTTTATCCCCACTCTCCTCCCTTCCTCTACGAAACCATCTTCTTCCTCTGAGCGGATTTAAAGTTTAACAAAACGTTTAGTAAACTTTTACCAATTGAAAGAAATCTTGTTGTCCAGTTCATTCGGTTAGTTCCTGCCTCCCCCTTCGCTTTAAATTTCTCACATCCATGAAATCATTTAACGTGTATTAGTTTGTCGAAACTTATATCCAATGTATTCATTGAAATTTAAAAAAAAAATGGTGGTCGTAGAATGGGTAAAGCTACCCTAACCCCCTCTTCCCCGTTTCTACTACATCTAAACATTATGACAGAGTTTCTTCATCATTCTTCTTTCTTTCTTTTTTCTAACAAAGCTAGTGGGAAGGGGGAGTCTTTTTTTTGGTGATGATGTCGAGAACTATTTACAAATAGAAGGCTCAGCTCGGTAGTAATAATTGTGGACATAAGGCGTGGACGAAAAGTTTGGGGAGGAAGGGGGATGAATGTAGGCTCAGGTTTGTACCTCTGTGCCGCATTTTGTTCGGGGATGAAAAGGGGGGGAGGAGGGTTAAGGGTGGAGGGTAAATGTTTGTTACACTTCGGGGATGCCGCGCCTATTTCCATTGAGCCTGTAAAACGCGTAGG
>CABFWB010005589.1:0-14454 GCA_902151455.1 Timema bartmani | reverse complement strand
ATAAAATGTCGGTAAACGTTATTTCAACCAATATTAATCCATCTTCAAAGTCATATTAAAGTTTACAAACACGAGTTAAATAGAATCAAATTCACAAATGAAAAATGTATTAATATATTGCTCTAAGGGAAGAATGTAAAATGTAATACCTTTTAATCTATTTATTTAGGAACTTTTATTCTTGACCAAATAGCTAATTAATTTAGTTGAATACAGGTAGTGCACCTGTATTTGTTCCGGATTGGTTGAATGCAAGTTAACATAACTACATAAAGACAAGAGATTGGCAGTGTTCATTTCTTTCCGAGAACCAATTCCGACATACGACTGCGCTTGTGTGTGCTGCTACTGTAGACAGACAATATTACGAGTCCGGCAAGCGGGTGCGACTGATTGTACACTGGGCATTAGGAGAAAAATAATGATGGTGTGAGCTATGATATTTGTGCAATCTAGGGACAGTTTTGCGAAGCTTTATGAGATGTTTTCAAAAGAAGAATGAATTACTTGAGGGATGGTCCTCCTTATTGGTGTATCGTGGAACCCGCCTCGGTGGCGTAGTTGGCTAACGCGCTAGTCGTGTTGAGCTCGACTGCCGAGGACGGGGAGATCGAGGTTCGAATCTCGGTCGGGTGAACTGAGGGTGGTTTTTCCTAAATGGTTTTCCACTCTCCCTCCACGCAAATGCGGGTTCACTTCCTCTAAATTCAACCTTCCCAATTCCTAACCCATTAGTGCAATTAGTACTTAAGCGTATAACCCGAACGGGTAGTAAGACGCGGTGCTAAGTAGTAGTAGTAGTAGTGTATCGTGAAGTTTTGCCAGAGTAAGCAGAGCTCCCCCACTTCTGTTCCCATTTGACTGATCACAAATAGGCTATGCTCTACACACCTTACATGGGTATATTATGCTGTTGATACATGACCAATGATTGTTTTACTGACTGACGAGAATAATATTTCACAGGAACAGTTTAAACTAGCTCTCCATACCCTGGCAACACTTTACGTCACTCCATCCCATATAATTCCTTACCGACTGATTCTCCCTCAAATGTTTAGTTATTATGTTCAAAGTAGACTTTATTGGTGACTTAATCTATAAAGTATAGATTAGTAAGGTTTTCAGAGGAAATGGACTGCCGGGTCTACTACGCGTGTTTTTTTAATAAATGATTTTCCACACAAATGCTGGTATAATTATCCTTAATCCAACCTAATCTGATCCCTAACACATTAGCATAGTAAATACTAGGCTACATATGCGTAAACAACCCGAGCTGGACATGCTCTCAGCCCTTGGGCTGGTTAGTGCTGCCCACACCATCTGGTAGAAAGCACATGTAGGCTACTAGGGAAGTTCTAAAGGTGCGGCGGTCCCTTCCACACTGAAAATTCTACGAGCAAGTGAGAAAGTGCTTATCAATTTTGCCGGGAAAGGTATTTTAACATATACCTTTTTTTATTTTTTTTTACATGCCTCACTCGACATGGGGCCAACGGCTTTACTTTCCATCTGGAGGACGTCATCATGTTACGTTAAATGTAATCTTTGGTTTGGATTATGCCTGCCCCTGACCATTAATCTAACCCTTGTCCATGTGCTATTTTTCCTTAGGGAAATCGCCCTCGATGGTCTTGGGGTAAAGTGCTCGCCTCAGGACCCGATGTTTGTGGGTTCAAATCCAGCCGGGGTCGACGGATTTCACTAGAGCGATAAAGATCTGTAGCTCAACTTCCTTCGGAGGGGAAGAAGTAAAGCCGTCGGTCCCTTGTAGGTTGTGGTATGTAAAAGAACCCCTGGAAAATTGGTAAGCACTTTCGCTTACAGAAATTCTCGTGTGCTGATATAATCAGTCGGTTCAGAAAGTGCACGTTAAATACCTCAAATAAATAATTCATAGAGTGATTAAATTATTTGCCTTGAAGTGAAGCTTCCTCTCCTCGCCGTTCCATGGCGGATGCTACCCTTCTGGTATCCCTGACAAGAGGTGGAAAGGAAGACGTGCACGCACCAATATTGTGTTTTGGAAGGTTCGGGAAAGGAAAAAAATAAATAAAAAATGTTGGGGGACGGGAGGAGAGGTAACACACAAACTGATCCTCGATATACTCATCCCTGGGTCTTTCTGTTGTGTGTCCTCTGATATGGGTCGGAATAAATAAATACAGGAATATTGTTGGTTGAGGTTGAGCCATTGTTCGAGGCAAGGAAGAGAAATTAGGGGAATATCAGAGGCGGGAGTCGTGGATAGATGGAAAAATCTCTGTTTTGGAAAAATTTTCAATTTCATTTTTGGTTATTTAAAGTGGGAGTGTGGAGGATACAATAAAAGGTTGGGTTTTTTTGCTACAGTTTTATTGCAAAACTTTTTTCTTTTTCTTTTGTCAAAATAAATAAAATATTGCTCCAGTAGAAACATAGAGTTTAATTTTCTTATCGTGGTAATATCGACATTTGTTGAATATTTGTCATCAGCATAGCGGCATTAAATAAGACACTTTTTAAACTAAGAGAAAATGTTGTTTTTAAATTCCGGGTCACCCTTGACAGATATTCACCAACTGTTGACATCACCACGTGAAGAAAATTAAATTCTATGTTTCTATTGGAGCAATGTTTTATTTATTTTGGCAAGGAAAAAAAATTTTCTATAAAAACGGCAAAAACACTGGCCTTTTCTCGCCTCCACACGCCCACCTTAAGATGCACTTATTGATAATATGATGCCGCTAATACGAATAATAAACTATGATTTTCCTAACAAGTTTAATCTTTCTTTCATACCTCTGTAAGGCACAACCTTTTTACCTGTCCAGGCTATAAACATATAAAGATAATTACTCTATTGTGGTAAGAATGAGAAAGGAAGCAATTTAGAGGTGATCTATACCCGCTTTTGCTTGAAAGGAGAGTGAGAAAACATTTAGTAAAAACCATCCTCAGTAGACCCGATCGGGATTCGAACCCTGATCTCCCCATATTCAGCAAGCCTAACATGAGAGTGACGCCTTAGACCATTCATCTATTAAAGCGGGTGATACGAGTACAAACTTAAAACAGCAGGTTATCAAGGTATTTCATTTTTTAGTTGATAAACAGATCGTTTAGAGTATTATCACGATGAATGCAGGTGAGCCACGTTCCCTGGGTGCCAAATTAATTGGCAATAAGAGCAACAATAGAAGCTTGTTTTTTTTTAACAATAAAAGTATATTTAATTTTTACCATTACGTAGCCATTTTGAGTACCAATATAAGAACGCAGAAAAATTTTAAAAAGCAGTTTTCAAGGGTACCTTACCCCCTCCCTCCTTGGCGCCATCAACTCTAGTTACGCCTCTCAATGGATATTTTCAAACTATAGTGTTGTTTAGTGAAACAAATCAACATAGAATGATAGTGACATACATGCTTTATATTAAATAACGAGTTATTTCAAATCATTTCGCAAATATAGACGCAGTTATCTGCTTGTATCTCGCTTTTAGGCGCATGCGCCCTGATTGAGTTTGGTCGGTTTTGAAATGTGATTGGATCTCCCAAGCTAATGTTATCACGCAGAAAAGGGAAAGCTGAAGCTATCTCATGTCGCACCGCGAGCGGACAAAGCTGACGAGGCGGAAATCTTGTGATTGGGTTAGACCTCGTCCCGTGTTTACGTTTCTGTTCTTCTCTTGTTTTTCGATTAACTTTGTGAACCCGCAGTAAGTCGTTAACAACGCCTCTTTTATACGTAGGCACTAATCATAAAAATAAGATATAGGGTATGTAGACATATCTAGGTTTTTTTTAGCACCGCGTCTTACTACCCGTTCAAGTTATACGCTTATGAACTAATTAGGCTAATGGTTTTTAGGTTATATTTAAGGGAAGTGTAACCTAATTCGCGTGGATGGATAGTGGAAAACCATCCGACCAGATTCGAACCTCTTATCTCCCCATCATCTGAAGTATAGTCTACTCACCTACTGTGAGAGTAGCGCGTTAGACCATGCGGCCACCGAAGTGGGTCATATTTAGTTCATTCACTTGACAAATTGTGTGTCCTTAAACTTTCATAAATGCAAACACTATTTTGATATAAATTTTGAACAAAATTGCTATAGCCACTTTTTTTTAATTACAAGTTTTCAAAAATCACTCAAACAATCACGACTTAGAAAATATTCACGATTACAATGTTACTCTATATAAAAAAAAGGTAAAAATGTTGTTTTCAATATGTCTTTATTCAATCTCGATCACAAAAAGGGGCTGTCTTGTATTGGGATGTATGCTGACAAATCCGTATTTTAAAATATATTTTTAAAAAAGGCAATAAATAAAGTTCATAAGAAACTCTTTTTATATATTTTTTTAAATTACAACAAGAGGATGACTGAGTAGCATGAATTATCTGTCCTGCTTGGTCCCCTCCACGAATAAAAGAGTAGAAGGGTGAGGGGTGAGAATGATGCGTGTTGGTTTCTACCCCTGCCCCCCTCCTTTACGGCATGATGCTATTGTCACCCATCTCTTCACCCCCCAACCCCGTAGCGCCTCTCTCTGGAATGTTTTAATACAGAACACAACACAAGGGTTTAGGGAGCGTGACGAGTCTGTCATATTAATAATATTAATACACACCCTAGGAGGGTGTTGTGTGGGGTTAGGGGAGGGGGGGTGACGCCACGTTCCACCAACAACACATGTGCTAAAGGTCCGGTCAGGACCGCGTTGGACCCTTATTCTGTTGCGCTAGGGGGAGTTAATTGCAGGGATTCACCCCCACCCCCACTCCCGACAACTTCATAGAGGTGTTAAGAATGAGTTGTTGGCCTTCGCAGACTTTTTTATTATATAACAAGACTATACTCTTGATGTGCTTAATATAAGTTGCCTCATTAGCGCCTCAAAATATTACACTCTTAGTGAAACTCCGAATACATCGTACCTCCAACGCCGGATTAATACAGTCCAATTTCAATAGAAATGTCCTTTTAAAAAATAGTAACTTTTTTGTGCAACATTGATAACATTTCACTATGTTAATAGCCTTTTCAGTGGTTTTATGGTCTAAGGCATCACTCTCGCAATAGACTGGATTGCCGATGTCGGGGAGATCGTGGTTCAAATCCCGGTTGGGCTTACTGAGAGAGTTTCTTTCCCCAAAATGATCCCCTCTGCATCTACAAGCAAATTTGGGTACACTTTCTCTACATGCAACCTTCCGCATCCCTAACACATTAGCGTAATTAGTACATAGGAGTGTAACCTGAACGGTTAGTAAGACGTGGTGCTAAAAAAAACTTAAATCTAGAATGAACATAACACCCAACCGTTAATTCATCTCTGTGAAAGGGGAAATCCCATTTTTACTAATGATGAATTTTTCGGCCATATTGGGAATCGAACCTGGGAAGACCCTCAAACTACAAAGCTAAGGCTACCCTTTTTAACGTTTCAAAATGTAAACTTTTTTTTTAACCTTTCCTAAAAATCTCGTCGTTATTGCATTGTAAACAAAAAACTGTTGGTTTGAGTCTGGAACAAGGCAAAATATTATTGTTTGATCAGGGCTATCACTATTGGTTCTATCTAAATATACAACTATTATTGATCCCTATTTAATTTGTTTGGTTAAAGCTACCTATGTCAAAATGTTATGTTAAAATAGCATTATTATTATTATTATTAAATTCGACCTCGTTTGTCTTTGGGTATCAAATTTGGGTACACTTTCTCTACATGCAACCTTCCGCATCCCTAACACATTAGCGTAATTAGTACATAGGAGTGTAACCCGAACGGTTAGTAAGACGTGGTCCAAAAAAAACTTAAATCTAGAATGAACATAACACCCAACCGTTAATTCATCTCTGTGAAAGGGGAAAACCCAATTTTTACTAATGATGAATTTTTCGGCCATATTGGGAATTGAACCTGGGAAGACCCTCTAACTACAAAGCTAAGGCTACCCTTTTTAACGTTTCAAAATGTAAACTTTTTTTTAACCTTTCCTAAAAATCTCGTAGTTATTGCATTATTGTAAACAAAAAACTGTTGGTTTGAGTCTGGAACAAGGCAAAATATTATTGTTTGATCAGGGCTATCGTTATTGGTTCTATCTAAATATACAACTATTATTGATCCCTATTTAAAGTTACCTATGTATAAATGTTATGTTAAAATTGCATTATTATTATTATTATTATTATTATTATTATTATTATTATTATTATTATTAAAGTCGACCTCGTTTGTCTTTGGGTAAAGTGTTCGCCTCAGGATCCAATGTTTATGGGTTCAAACCCAGCTGAGGCCAATGGAATTTTTTTTATCGATAAACATCCGTGGGGCAAATAAAGCCGTCGTTACCGTGTCGATTGTGGCATGTAAAAAAAAATTTTTGAAGGTATGTGGAAAATACCTTTTCCCGGCAAAATTGTAAGGACCTTTCGCTCTCGCTCATAGAAATTCATTGTGGAAGGCAACGAGATACTATCACACTTTCTGAACTCCCCTTGTACATGGGATGTCTACCAGATGGTGTGCAGGCAGCACTAGCCGACCGAATGCTTAACGCCGGATGGGTGTAAATGCACATCAAACCAACCTTCTGGTTGTTGACTTTAGAAGAAGATTATTAGTAATGTAATTTACTATGCTTGTCGTCATTTTTAGAATGTTCTATATTTATTTTTTTCCATAATCTGGAAATTGTAACCCTAATTTTAGTGAAGTGAATCCCTTTGAACTTCTCTTAACAACGATCAGTACCTCTCATCTTTGCTGTTCCTCTAACGCGGCAGTTCCCAACGTGGGGTACGTGCCAGAACGTTTGGGGGTACACGAAAATATTTTATTAGTGGCGGAAAGAGTGCCAACCGTGTAAGACTAAAGATCAGTCAAAAGTTATTTAATTATCTCAACGAAATGGTGAGGGGCGGGGCGGGTTGGGTTTTCTTCTATATTTGACCTTGAGAAAATAATTTCAATTTGAAACATAAAATAGTTTTTTATAATTATTAATAGATAAATTAAATGTGTTTGTTTTTATTGTAACTTTTGCTTTTCGAATGGAAAAATATCTGCACTCGTCATTCAGCTTATCATCACATTGTTTTTTAATCACATTACTAGCCCATTTATTTTCAGTTACAACAAATAAGTCAGAAATAACTACTACAATAATTGTAATTAAACATTTTGCTAAAAAAAATTAAGGGCACAATTTGTGTATATGGGCTTCCAAGTGGTACGCAAGCGAGAAAAGTTTGGGAACCGCTGCTCTAACGTGTCGGACCATAATATTTTTGGGGAAATCGTTGTCGAACTGATCCAAGACGACACAGCCGATGCAACGTGCCTGTCTGTACGGGCGGAATCTGGTTCCAACTGGTGTAATTTTGTTTCCAGGGCATCGTGTCAGTGTGCGACCAGCCTAGACCCCTCATGGTACAGGCAGTATACGACATGTTCGACCTGGAACCCGTCTCCGCCGATCTGGGGGATTCCCCGAACTGTCGCTTCATTTTCATCGGTCAGTTATTTGTATTTTGTTATATGTATGGCCAATTTGTCAAATTGTGACTATTTGGGATCAGCACATTGGTTGATAGGCTTTTAAAAAAACTGCACTCAAGTTTAGTTGGTAACTTGTTTATTAAGTGTATTAAGCGTTCTTAGCTTCGGTTCCTGGCATGGTTGTGAATTGCCAGCTGGTAGATTGAGTGTTGTGTGTCTTCTCTCGTCTGTGATCTCATGGTCTCAGGATTCTTATCACTGTCGGATGAACTAAGGAGATTTTTTCTAAATGATTTTTCATTCGTCCTCCCGCAAATGTGGATACATTTCATATTAAATATACCTTCTTCATCCTTATATCGTTAGTGTAAATAGCCCGGAACTGGTAGTAAGATGAGAGACTGACAAAAATTGTTTTCAGAAAGTGAACTTTTAATACCCCTATTAAAAAAATTTAAAAAGGAAAATATATTTATGTGTAAAACTCAAACACCAGATCACTGGACACCTTTTAGAGTTTAAAAATGTCTCTCTTAGCGCTCTGTGCTATAACTGATCCTCCTCTTCTTCATCAACGTCCTTAACTGTTTCCAGCTTGTGGACGGGTCATTTTAGTAAAATGCCTCCATCTTCCTCTATTCTTCCACCACATTTCCTTCTTTAATTTCTTCCAGTCTTCTCCTTTCACTCGAACACTTTCTGTTATCTGCTCCTCCTATCTCTTTCTTAGCCTCCCTTGCGGTCTTTTTCCTACATACTTCATATCCAACATTTTCTTCGGCATCCTCCCTTTTTACATTCTCATTACATGCCCATACCATCTCGGTCTTGCTTCCTTTACTATCTCATGTACTCTACTGGTCCTAATGTTTTTAATTGATTGAAAAATATGACCAATTTTAATTGAGTCAAATGTATATGTTTTACAATTATTTTATGATCCAATATAAATTATATATGTCACCGGCATTGTGTGAAATCCAGGCGTCCTACAAAATGCCTAAGCTTTCTATATAATAATGCCAGAGTGGTTTTGGCAAAGTATGAAATAAATGAGTTTTGCTTTTGTATTTCCTACTTATTTTCAAGTTCTTTATCTTTTTGAAGTCCCAGAATATGTTATCAATTTCTTTTATCCAGTTCTATGTAAGTCTTGCGCCGTTTTCTTGCAGGTCCACCTAATTCCTAAGATTTAGGTTGGTCAGGTTAGGTTATTTTAGAATAGGGTAGTTAGGTTAGGTTAGGTTAGCTATTGTTCTCGGTAATATATAATAACTGGTTATTATATAAATTTCCTACGAAAAGTATGAAATACAACAGCAAAACTAATTTATTTCATACTTTGCTAAAACCACTTAGGAATTTTATAGAATGCCTGGTTTACACACACTGCCGTTAACATATATATTTTTCAAAATTGTAAAATAGTTTTCCAAAACTGTTGGTTGCAAAGTGTGCAGTAAACTCTCACACGAAAGGCCAAGTTTGGTCCTTATTGGGTGCACATTCTACATTGTGGTTTAAATCCTATTCAAACAAATGCTTCAGTATTTTCTTAACTTTCACTATCCTATTTGTGTGCCCTTAAATTAATTAATAATAGTTGTTGATAACCAGTTTTGTCATTAAAGCATACAAGGGGGAAAAAAGGACAGATTTTTACATGGAATGAAAATGTTAAAATTATTCAATTTCATGTAATAATACTCTGTCTTGTTTTAGGTCGCAATTTGGTTGCCAATAAGCTGAAGAATATTTTTGAAGAATGTATCATTCAGGACGACAAATTGACGTAGCTCCTAAAATGAGAACCATAGAAATGTGATACAGCATAATTATTCTGATTGACCCTCTTTTAGAGCCTTGAAAATATATTTTATTTTGGATGAATAATTGTAATTTAATATGAGAAAGAAAAACTGTGATGTTTTATAATGTATATTAGGGATGACTAATTTTATCTAGAATCCAAATACAACATTTTCTTTCTAATCTCAAATCCAATTTTTCAAATTTTGAACAGTATAACATTTTAGTAAAATATTAAAATTAAATAAACATTAAATGAAACACTATTTAGTATCTTGCAAGAAATTAAATTTCTTGATGAGTATACCTCAGTTTTAGCTTATGTGGTGCTGACTGACAGCTCACAGCTGACTTCTGACGGCTTTGAAAAGCTACCAGACCAAATTATGTATCCCTACGCCGAACCATATGATCTGCAAAAAACATGTCTTTAGCAGTTGTCACTTCTGACAGTCAAAATTTAGGTATATACCTAAATGTTGACTGTCAGAAGTCAGCTGTGAACTGTCAGTCAGCACCACATAAGCTAAAACTGAGGTATACCTACCAACACTGAATATTAAATTCCTTGCTTATTTGAATTATTTATTCATTGTAAAGAATAAATGAAAATGCTTTCAAAACGAGTTTTTTTTTTACATTTCTTTTATTTTGCAATTTGTTTTATCTTATGACAACTAAAAAATACTATACTTTCTTATTTTGTCATTTACACTTTAAGTCTTTACAATAATTATTGGGTCTACAGATTGCTTTAAATTTTTATTTCAAGACCGTGTGTTCAGAGTCACGACTCAAGATTTTTTTTTTCTTGGCTCTCCCAAATATCTCTAACGCAGAGTCAATATAATTGATAATACCAGCGTTCAACATTTAGGAAAACTATCATTACTTCACTAATACTAATAGATCCCTTGGATACCAAAACATATACTCGATATATTGTTTTGAATATTTTTATTTTACTCATATGAGCACCAACAGCCTGGGATTTGATTGGTATCGAAAGAAACAATTATTTAACAATAATTTATGAACTTGTCTTTGTAATTTAATCTCTGAGGTTCACTTTTTCAATAACCTGATTAAAAATTACTTCTATATTTTTCAGGATGTTACAATATTGTGATTAGTACTGATAATGTTAATATTACTATTTTATATATAATTTACAGAATATAAAAAATAAAGAACAATGAAAAAGTTTCATTTATTGTTACTAAATAAGTAAAAATAATTTTAATCAAAAAGAGATTTAAAATCATCAACAATTTCTTAAATAACAAAATAACTATAAAACGTGACTTTCGGATAAAATTTACTGATTTTTCTTTCGATACAGACTCCTACTGTCATTGATAATTTTCTTTGGATACAAGTACGAAAAAAATACTTTTCTATCACTAGCACATCCCTTTACCCATTTCTTAAATATATATATTATGTGTGTGTATTTTGAAAATTTGCCGTTTTTAATCCCGCAATAAAGAATATAAGTCATGACTAAACAACTGCTTGAATTTTGATACTAGTACATTGTAATATTGTGTTTCAAAATTTTGTATGATATAATATATTTTTGTTTGTAAACAATTTATAACAAATGTGTATTATTGTTTTAAATTTTTGGACCAAATATATACTTATTTCTAATTTAAGGGTATTTACCACTCATTAAAGTCATAAAATGATATCTTAGTCATGAATGTCATTAAAAAGTTATGAAATTTAGCTTTGATATTTTTTTTTAGAAAAGAAAATTGTGCAGGTATTAATAATATTTCTTATACTTGTCTAAAAGTTAGCATAAAAAATTCAACTACACATCGGTGATGGTATAGTTCAGAAATTAAAAAATCTTAGAAATCAGAATTTATGAAATTCTGAATGAAAGTCTCAGTCTGAGGTGATGGCTAATAACTTTTTGGTCATAAATATTTATGTGTTGGTCATAAAATATGGTTTACATGTTTTGGCAGACACCCTGAAATTTCATACATCTTTTACATTTCCTAAATCCAGCAAGTACGTGGACTAAATGTCAAATTTATTGTGTCTGGTTTGCTAGTGACGGGTTCAAATCCCGGCCAGGTGTATTGAGGGAAGCCTTTTTTTATATAGATTACTTGTCATTCTCCTTGCATGCAAACTTGGGGAAAACCATGCACACAAATGTGGTTACATTTCCCATACATTTCACCCTACTCACAACCGATCAATCAGTATAATTATTTGTGTAAAGCCTGAACATTTAGTAAGATATGATTTGGAATGAGAGGGGGCTGTAATATCATTAAACAGTTTTAATTTACTGTAAAGTTTTTTTAATAATTTTAATAGTAAAATTTTGGCTCCGGTTCTGATTCCGGATTTAGGTCCATGCTGGTTGCGTGTCATGTAGTGTTGCCAGGATAAGCAGAGTTAGATTAAACTCTACCTGGGAATTGTTCTCATCATTCAGTAGAACACTCATTGGTCAGATCAACCGAAATACACTCCTATGTTAGGTGTGTAGGGCAGACAGTCTATTTATGATTGGTCAAATGGTGACAGAGTGGGGGATAAAACACACCACAAGTACAGTTTTAACAAGTTCTGCTTACCCTGGTAATATGTCACGCCACTGGTATGTTAAAAACAAAAAAGTTAAAACCAGCACTAACCGCTGCAATGTGAATTCCATTGTTATCACTTTATCACGGCATCTTGTGCCAACACGACCAAGATTTTAAAACACGGAACTTCGGAGATTTTCTTCTCCCTGTCCCTCCATTAATTCTATCCCCCCACCCCCCTCCCGGATAAGTCGACGTAAGGACACTAGAGATCTGAGTCTTTTCGAAACTCTCGTGTGTAACAATGTGTAAAAAAATAAATAAAAAGACCTAAGGACTACGTTCAAAAAAATATAATACTATTGCTTACACTGGAGATTACACATCGGGAGTATCCTGAAGGTGAAGAGGGGGAGGGGGGGTAAGACATTACGTCAACACTGGTTGCATCATGGATAGAGTGTGAGGGGGTGGTTAGACTACCCCGCACACCCTTCCGACGTTGTTCAATGGCGCTTAGCTGACTCAAGTGGTTTTCTGCTTTGGTTGGTCTTGAATCTTACAACTGCTAACTTTTCACGATTTTTTTTTTTCAAGTGAAATTCTAAGACATTTGGGGCAGTGATTTTTCCGTAATAATCTGTTTGTCGTTGTAATTTGTGTCCCTTTCCTTTCCCTCTTTGCCATTTTAAATATAAGAAATTGGAATGATAGAAGATGTGCTTTCTTTGGAAATAATAGTTAATCAGTTTTTTGAATTGCACACCCCCAAAACATTACTCTTCAACAAAGTTCAATAAGAGTGTGCTATATTATCACTAAATCCACTTTCTCCAATGTGCGTCAATAAAATTAATTCAACTGCAGACATTTCTGTTGTAACACACATCTGAAAGAAAAGACAGATCTATAGCCTATAAACATAATATACAAAATTCGGCATAAATTGAACTTTATCTAGAAGTCAAAAAATGTAAAAAAAAAAAATGCTTTGCCCCGTGCATTTGTCAATTGATTTGAATAATGTGTGGAAACACACAGGCTGCAAATTGCAAGCCCAATATTTTATTTTTATCTGCTTCATTAATTATCAAAAGGAAAAAATTATTAATTTAATCTAATTGGATAACCCAAAGAAGGGTTTGTCTTTGAGAATGTAGTTCTAGACAAAAACAAAAAAAAATTAAAGGGTTGTTCACTTTCGGTTTTGCCAAGTATTTTAGTTTATTCAGTTTTTAAATTATACAACCATAATAATAAATTACATTTATCTATTTTACCTACCTGTTCATTTAAAATCCCAAACTGTAACAGACTTTCAAAAAGAGGGTGAGGTGATGATTGTAAGTGAAGTGAGGGAAAGAACAGTGACTAAGCATTAAAACAGCTGATTTACTGATCTTTGTTGCGACATAACATCCCTTACATTCCTTGAAATCTACACTAATACTTTTCTTTTGGAGGAAGACCCCGCACCGTTGATTGCGCGATCTGGGGCGTCATTCAAGTAGTTTACTACTACTGTTGAAGGAGAGGTTGAGGTTCGAATGTTGGTAGGATGCCCTGGTGTTGTTTTTCCATGTGTGGCATAGTTCATACACATTTAATGTGGGTACACTTCTTTTAAACTACCCTCCTCATCTGTACCCTTTGAATTAATTTGTTAATAACCCTTGAGTAGAAAGTAGTTTTATTTTAATGTGAGGAAGAAAGGCTTTCAAATGTAATTACTACAAACCCAAGCATCGATTTAAAAAAAACAGATCCAAGGATGAAGGAGAGTGGTGAATTTTTAGGAAATGTGGTAAGCAGCTGTTCTTAGAGATTATGTTAAAACCAATCCAATGCATGGGTTCGAGGTTAAACAATGATCTCCTGATACAGAATCATGGAAGAATACAACATAACTTCTTTTATTTTTAATCGTATGGTATATATGACAGCAAGGTTTGGTCGGCACATGTGTAGACTATTAGCCCACCGAGTTAATGGAATAAGTTGTTATGATGTTGTTGAGCCACACCAGCCCGCAATCAAACCATACTGACCTAGTGGCGGCATCTGTCACCAAACTAGTTTCAACTTCTGCTTATAGAGGGTGTCGTGTGGTCATCACAACAAACCCTCTGGCCGTTAATCTCAGTTCCCTAGACTGGAGCCGCTACTTTTTAACTCAAGTGGCTACTCATTTTGTCCTCATAAGACTGAGTCTGACCTCGTTCCAGACCCACTGCTTCACATAAGATCTGGAAGCACCGGGGATCGAACCCAGGACCTCTGGATCTATAGTCAGGAACTCTGACCCCACAGATGGTTACATTATTACTTTAATTATTATATTAAATCTATCATAAGATAGTTTATATGAAAAGAGTAGTTAAATAAATAAAAATAATAAATAGAAGAAAAACTCATGTAATTTTCTTTTTATTGTCCTACAACCTCCAGCTTTGACTTAATGAAAACTTTTAAATTATTCCCCTTGTAATATTTTCCCCGTTCTCAAAACTTGTATCAATAGTAAACTTATCTTAAGATCATCTTATTGTTATTAAAAATAAAAGCAAAGGGAAAATCTCAAG
>CABFWB010005588.1:16638-39828 GCA_902151455.1 Timema bartmani | reverse complement strand
GATGTGGTATAGAGGCCGCCCCCCCCCCCCTCTTTACAAAGGGGATTGTGCTACGGATTTTTATCACTCAAGAAAAATCCACAAGCATCGGGTCATGAGGCAAGCACATTACCCCATGACCATCTAGGTTAACTGTGAGGAAGTAGTAAGAAATAAATATATAATGAAAAGAGTGAAATGTCTGATTCAAAGGAGAATGATAGAAATAGTTTTACAGAGTAAAATAAAGGGGCGGCGCCAACTAAATGAAATCTGTCAGTTTTATCTAATCACCTAAAATGCCATTCAATACATGAACTCAAGCTGCTACATTACAACAAACTTTTGATCATTCTAATACTCTGATATTTCTTTCTTTTGTACTAATACACACCTTATTTATTAATTGCCTGTTTAAAATGACGCATATTTTATTTGTTATTATTAAGATTTAAGATGTTTGGAGTAAACACTTATACAATATCAATTTCCCTGCCATGGATCAAACCACTTATTCACATCTGGTGACCAACCACGACACAAATGGGAATGGCTGAAAATGCTACAGACAAAAAGGATGCTTTTAAACTCAAACAATAATAATTGTTACCTGTTGAAGAGATTTAAATTTACAATTTTTCATGTGAGAATAGCTTAAATGTGAGATGATGTATTTTTGAATAGCCTATTTAAGTGTGCATGCGCTAAGGACACCATGTTTTTAGTTGTACATGCACAGTTTCAAGTTACTAGTTAGTCAGTCACTTCAAGGTTATTCACAAGAGTAGTTCTATGTATAATAATTTGTTGTCTCAAATATGTTAGTTATTGTTAATCAATAACCATCTTTACTATCGCATTTAACATTCTGAATATCTATGTTGATATTCAATATTACCATAACATCTGGAAACAGTTCAGAGTTCTGGAGCAGTCCTTGTTACGGTGGCCAGAGGTTCAGGAATACCAGCTATTGGTTAATGTTTTAAAAATCATTGAACAATGAGAGTGTTTTCCTGAGACTTCATGTTCAAGAAGTTTCCATCACAAGTTAGTAAAAGAATGAAGAGAACATGTCATTTTTCTTCTCTCTCTTTTTTCCGCATTTTTTTTACCAATTTTACTTTCCAAATTAAAAATGTAGTGGTCTCGGACGTGATTTTAAATAATTAAAATCTCCTTATGTGTTTAGTCTTTCAGTGTTAGTAATGATTTTAATTAGTGAATTGTGTTGATGAATCCACTCATTTTAGATGCTTTGCGTATCGAGGTGTTCAATGAAACACTGAATAATAAATTTATAATATAACTTTACTGCTTTGAATCATTCAAATCTAATTTATGAACGCAAGACGGGAGCCACTAGAGCAAGTGGCAGACATGACTATAAGAAGAACTCACAATATAAGAGTAGTGCCTACGCTGTCAGAACTATATTTCAATCGAGAGAAATAACTCCATAACAAGATCACTTTCTTTAGTTATGCCCTTACAGCTATATACAGACTGGCGGTCCTAATGGTATCTAGTTATAGCCGTTCTGGCGGGTATCAAAATAATAATTTTATTTAGTTTCAAAGATTATAATATAGTTTATCGAAAACTCAGATTAATTAAATTTTAAAAATCTTTAAATGTTTATCACCCAAGTGTCCAAGTAGTTTATTAATCCCTTTGTTTTCTTATTTTGGAAAACCAGTTATTAGGCCTATTGTTATAGAAATTAACCCCACTTTCCTTCTTTCTGTAACGTTCTAACTCCATTGCACACTAGCTTCAGAAAACAAAGCATTAGAAAAACAGTTTAGGCCATATTGTGAGCTCATCAGTAGTAAACAATTTTTTAGAAGTTTAGCCAATCGAATAATAGGCCTATAAATGCCTTATCTAAGGTAGTAGAGGTGGTCACAGCTACCAGAATGTTCTTTATTTCAAACATTGGCTGAAAGAAACCAATATCAAACTATTAGGAAATAATTATTATTGATAATATAGTATTAAGTAATCATTTCCGAATTGGTAGACAATATTGACTTTCAGCCGATATTTACAATAAAGAAACTACTGGTAGCTGTCACCACCTCTCCTCTCGTAGATGGATTATAAATCAAATCACTTACCTTACTTATTCGCTCCTGCTTTGGTGTTTCAACAAAATATTCACTGTCATTTACAACAAGTTTGAAATTGTCTTCCATTAACGCTTCTATCGTATTCGATGCAGCAATACGAACACCATCTGAAAACGTTAATAAAAATATTACTTTGTTTATTCTTTAAAAATAATAGTAAAATTAACATAGTTAGACCCACCTTGGTGGCGTAGTTAGATAATGCGCTAGTTTCGTATTGAGCATGACTGCCGAGGATGGGGAGATTGAAGTTCAAATCTTGGTCGGGTGAACTAGGGGCGGTTTTTCCTAAATGGTTTTCCACTCTCCCTTCACGCAAATGCAGGTTCAAATCATCTGTATTCAACCTTCCTAATTCCTAGCTCATTAGCGTAATTAGTACTTAAGCGTATAATCCAAATGGGTAGTAAGACGCGGTGCTAAATAAAAAAAACATAGTTGAAAGAACCACTTTTATATATTTCTCACAAAAGAAAGAATATATATTTCCTTTGAATGTGCTTACAATATCATTTCTACTTAAGCTCCAAATTATTTTAACAGAAAAGTGAAAACTTAATTTATAATTTGGAATTGACTATTTTTTTAAATTTGCTAGTTTTCAAATTTACATATGTTGTACATGATCCAAGCTCCAACGGTTTTCAAATTAATATTATTGGATGTATGCAATTAAATATATATAAAAGAATTGTAGGAAAATTAAGTACAAATTAAATTAAAAACAATAACACATATTTACACAAACTTCAATATTTCGATTATTTCTTAAGGCCAGATTCCTATTTATTTATTTACATATTATATTTTGCTTGATGCACTTTATTTTATATGTATTAGATAGTAGTATCCTTACTTCTTTAACATTAGGATCTCAAAAGCTCATTGCTGCACTTACAAAAGTATGCCACCTATCCCTATCTTGAGCTAGTTCTATCCAGTCCACTTCATTACATATACCCTATCCCTATCTTGAGCTAGTACTATCCAATACCACTCATTACACCCTATCCCTATCCTGAGCTAGTTCTATCCAAGCCACCTCATTACACATATCCCTATCTCGAAATAGTTCTATCCAGTCCACCTCATTACACTGTATCCCTATCTTGAGCTAGTTCTATACAGACCATCTCATTACACCCTATCCCTATCTTGAGTTAGCTCTATCCAATCTACTTTATTACACCCTATCCCTATCTTGAGCTAGTACTATCCAGTCCCACTCATTACACTCTATCCTTATCTTTAGCTAGTTATATTCAGTCCACCTTATTACATCCTTATCTCTTTGAGGCCTATTATAATGTTATTCTTTCATCTGTGTCTATGTCTTCCCAATAATGGATGTTATAGCGACATTAATTTTAATCCTAATCTATCCTCAAGAACAATTGATAAGAAAGATTGATTACAGATCTTAAGATGCTTAGTTCAATTACAGGGAAAAAGTGTAATTTGTTTGTATAGGTTTTACTAGTAGCCTTAAACGGATGCTTGGCTTGTTAAACTAAAAATATTAATGGGTACACATGGAATTTAATTATATTTATTTGAATTCCTAAAATATTCCAGGCTTGATTGCCAGTTAATAAAGTGTGTGCAGAAAAAAATCTCTGTTAAAAATATCACCGTACACATTTTATTATTACAGCTTACGTTCACTTTTATTTTAAAAAATAGGGGGGAAAAAAGCAATTTCCCGCTCTCAAACGTGATAGAAGAAGATAAGGGAAATAAAAGGTAAATAATGCACATAACAAATGAAGTAAGGAAAATGACTTACACCGATAAGTGTTAGCCAGGCTACAATTTCACCCAACGAATCAACGAAGCTGAGGGATAAAAGTCGTAAAAGTATTAAATAGAGTTATCTGTCTTGTGCCTAACTGGAATCTTATCAACAAGCTGCTATATATAAAATGAAGATTGGTATTCACATCAAGCTCAATAAGTTCTTTTGAGCAGTTAAAGATTAAATGACATCAACGCAGCATTGTTTAATGAACCTTATGGTCACTTATTCCTAGTACTAATGTTTAGTATAGTTACTTACTTACTTACTCTATGACGTTAGAAACTCAAATATTCATCGCCGAACTTACAAAAGCACGCTACTTATCCTTATCTTAAGCTAATTCTATCCAGTCCACCTCATAACATCCTAATTTTTCGGGTCCGTTTTAATGTTATCCTCCCATCTGCCTCTAGAGTTTAGATCTTCCCAATAGTTTCTTCTCTTTGGGTTTGCCAGTCATTGCCCTGAACAAGGTTCTAGAATATCCCATTCACGCTGCATGTCCTGCCCACCATAGTACACGAGACTTGATTATCCTAACAATATGTTGTGATGGGTACAGGGCATGTAGCTCATCATTATCTAACCTACTCATCTGCCCAGTAGCCTCATCCCTTTTTGGACCAAATAAATATCTTCCTAAGCACCTTGTTTTCAAAACCCCCCAAAAATTGTTATTGTCATCTAAGAGACCACGTTTTACATACATAGAGAACAACCGGTAAAACTATTATTTTGTATATTCTGAGTTCTACATTCCTCGCAAGCAGGCGAGATGGTAATAGCTTAATGATAGAATAACAGCATGTATTTCCCAACTGTATCCTTTTCCTAATTTCCACTCTAATATCGTTATTGCTAGTTAAAGTTGTTTCTAAATATTTAAACTCATTAACCATGTTTGCTATAGTTAAGTTTTAGTAAACAAATTAACAACATGAAGCGTTGGTTTGTAGTTTAATCAAAAGTTTCAACTTAGTCAACTTATACTTAATAGGAGTTTGAAAACAATAAATAAAGAAATTAGTGATTTCTATTAATTTTGTTTATCAAGAAGTAGACACTTTCTTATTTCCATCAGCCTAATATATAACAGTATTTCAGCCTACCTGAATAGTATTTATTTTCGGCACCTCTATAAATCTAAATAAGCCTTAGTAAAATTCTCACCAGTATCAAATTCATCGTGAATGATGAAACTTGAATACAAATTTTAATTGTTCAATTAATTTATTTCAATAAATTAATTTGAGCACTACCTAGCCTGGATGAACTTCAAGAACTTTGTAGGTTCGATTAAAGCCCAGATATTTTCGAAAGCTTTTATTCATATTCCAAGCAAAATACTTATGTGTAGATTGTCTTCTGCATCAACATTTTTTAAGTTATCTAATCAAAGTGCAGAGTTTATTTTGAAAACTATAAATATATTAAGATACTTCCAATAGAATGAATCAATATTTATAAATTTTAACATTCCATGAAAATACATGTAAAACCTTGTACATATACACTTCGTCAAAAGTGTTAACAGTAACTTCAAGAAAACCAAGATTTTTTAAAAAAAAAGTGAATAAAGCAATCAAGTGGCTTTCATACGAACTCACCAACAGTGTTAACAGTTACTCTGTCAATTCCACGGTCTTCATGACGCAACATATCAAGGAAGTCTCCAACTGTGTTGCTAATGGGCCGAAGTGTGAATCTGCATCGTTCTTTGCGCGATGGTAGGGGCACAGTAACTTGCGGCAGTCCTCGAAAATATTCCACAGTCACCTCTGCAAACAAAATTTAATGTATTGACAAATGAACCAAATAAGTAGTTATACATTTCTATCTCAATAATTAATAATATTAAAAAAAAAATAGACACCCGCCTCAGTGGCGTAGTTAGCTAACGTGCTGGTTCCGTGTTGAGGACGGAGAGAATGAGGTTCGAATCTCGCTCGGGTGAAATGGAGGTGGTTTTTCCTAAATGGTTTTCCACTCTTCCTCCACGTAAATGCGTGTTCACTTCCTCTATATTCAACCTTCCCAATTCCTAGCCCATTAGCGTAATTAGTACTTAACCGTATAAATCGAACGGGTAGTAAGACGCGGTGTTACTATTATTATTTTTAAAGAAGCTATTAGGATGCTTTTTAAAAAGATAATTTCAAACGGTAGTTAAATAACTGAAACTCCTAAAAAAATACATATAAAAAGAATTCAGAAACTATATAATCTTTCTTCTACTCTAGATGCATATGAATAATAAAAGACCCCATGATTTTATAGAAAAACAAACGGGTGGATTAAAATATTTTGAAAATTCTAAATAGTTTTTAAAAATAAAGGTAAGAAAGGTATCCATTGCCATACATTCAGCAGAAACATGGACATTAAATGTAAGAGAGACTAGGAAAGTGGAGGCCATGGGAAAGAGGTGTGTGAAGAGCATGTTGGTTGTTACGAGCAGAAAAAGGATTAGGAATTAAGTTATCCGGGAGAGTGTGGGGGGTACATGGAGTACATGAGATAGTAGAGGAATCAAGACTGAGATGGTATGGGCAATGGGCATGTAATGACTAATGAGGATGGAAAAGAAGAGGATGCCAAAGAAAATTATGGAAATTAAGTAAGTAGGCAAAAGACCGCAAGGGAGGCTAAGAAAGAGATTAGAGAGCGAAATAAAAGAAAGTGTGCAAGTGAGAGGAGAAGAATGAGGTAACGATAGATGAAGATGGAGGCATCTTACTAAACTGACCCAACCACAAGCTGTAAACAGTTTATGACGTTGAGAAATGAGGTAAGAAGGGTAATGTTGAACGACAAACAACTCATTCAGTGAGACACAGATTTTCCTCTAAATACGGCTTTATAAAAAGATAAACTAAGACAACTAAACAATCAGCCATCAGTCAAATTTTTTACAAAAAAATACCGATTTAAATAAAGCTTCCCCTCTCACATTTCACCACATGTCTGGATCATCGCTAAAAAAAAAACAGCAGAAACCTGACTAAGATGGAGTGGATGATAAAAAAAAACTAGTGTTTTTAGAGGCTGTGGATGCATTATCTGACTTTTTCTGAAAAAAAAAACAATGCTGACCCAATATATTCAATAAAATCCACTGGTTGTGTGTCAATAGTATAATAAGACGAGTCGAGGCTTAGTCTGGTGGTGTTGCTTTACAATTGAAAAACGACTTGGATGACTTGTTATTTCTCACTTTAGCCTGATTAATCTACTGATGTGAATGACACTTCTCACTATGCTGTATTTGTAAGTTTGATTTTAGGTGATTTTTCTGTAAAAGGAAATCTTTTGACAATTATTCCCTTGAAAGGTGCGAATATTTACTCCGGATTTCAAACATTTATTTATTCTGGGACAAGTTGTACACAACAAAAGATGGCCTTTCATATTTTACTGGTGTCGAAAATTTATTCATTGCTTTGTGCCAGAGAGACGAAAGCTTTCCACAATTTGTTTCTTATTACTGTATTTTTCACTAGCAACCATTGTGTGATTGATTTTAAAAACTAAAAGAATTTATGAAGCTTGTCCTCAAAATTGTCAACCAAGTGAGAGCCTATACCATTAAAAGAAAATAGGTCTTTTTAGCACTACGTCTTACTACCCGTCTGGATTAAACGCCTTTGTACTAATTACCCCAATGGCTTTAGGGATAAGGAAGTTTATTCACTTTGCGTGGAACGTGAGTGGAAAGCCATTTTCGAAAAAAAAAACTCATTACACCAGACCGAGATTTGAACCTCGATCTCCCTGTCATCAACAGTCTAGTCTACTGCGAGAGTAGTGCGTTAGGCCATGCGGCCACTTAAGCGGGTGAAATAATAATCATTTGTGAAAGTGTGGTTCAGTCTATTGAAGCATAACATATATTTCATGTTAACTTTAGCAGAATTTATGAGTTTTCGTGAAGGACGTTCTGTGAGTGTCACCTGGTCTCCCTTTCTAAAATAAGGGTACAATATATATTGTGTTTTTTAGTATTTACGAATCTTAAAAACTAGCAGTAAAGAACAGGACAAATTGTAAAAGATCTCCCCGAACAGAGTTATAATTTTTAAGTGACAATGCCGAGTTTTTTTTAAGAAGAGAAATAGTCCAAGGCAGAGGTCCCTAACCTTTTTGTACCCTAGAGCACATTCAAAATTAACGCTGGTGCGGCGGGCACCAATCACTTTTTCAAGATGAATTTACTAACTCAAGCCCGGCTCAGAGGTCAGCCTCATCAACTGCCGTGTTAAGTTTCCAACAGCGATTGTGACGTTACATGTGGTTGTGGATAATACTGAAGGCCGTAGCCATGGGGGCGGGGGGAAGGTTCAACCCCCTCCAAGTTGACAAAAAATAAATTTAAAAAATACTGCTTTATTTACGGTTTTAAGACCAAAATAAAGACAAGGAAATATTTAACTACTCACCACAAATTTGGTGCTTGAGTACATTTTAAAAATCTATATTTATTCTGTGTGTATTCAGTCAACAAAGCTGGGTAGACCCATGCCAAGATATTTACAAAGTGAGTGTGAAGAGAATGGTGGAAGGAGGTAGGTCTTTGAGATTAGGAAAAAGCAAAACCATTCAGCTTGAAACTATTAGAATGGTAGTTCCAAGTAAAAGTACACTTTGTAAATGAGCCGGCAAAGGAGGAGGAACGAGAGGGAGCGAATGGAAAGATGGGGGCTTTCGATCAACAACTTCTTGAGAAAAGCATATCTGGAGATAAGCAGAAACTTGATTTTTATTGGAAAAGTAACAGATTAAAATTATTACTTTTCCGCTGTGGTCAAAAAGTGGCGGGCAGACGCAAAAGGCTCTACGGGCATAGGGTTGGGGACCCCGGTGAGGGTTGCAAGAAGCCCTCGTGGCAGCCATTGGAAAAACACTCGTGATCACGCTATCATACAGATCGGACGTGTCTTACACACTCCTGCAATCACGCAAACTCAACTTTAATTATTTATAGTCATTCATTAGTAACCAAAACCAAAGTGTGGAGTAAATTAATCCTAATAATTAATTTGTGATCTTTAGTTTATATTATCTTTCATTTAAATCAAATCTAGTTTAATCGTTGGTAGGTAACGTGAAACTACCTGGCACCCGAATACAATATACTTAGGTATATTTAAATCTATCGCTAAGATATACACTGACGCACGTGACTCCAAGGCGATCAGGATCCGAACCAATGACGCCGGGACGGATATGACCGCGTGCCGTTAGACTATACAACGTAGGAGTGGTGGTAACTGACATCTAGCGTAAAATTAAACAAACAAATAAAATTAATTTAGTTTTGCAATTCATTTTTATTTGCCGGAGCGAGGCGAGGGTCTGTTTTAACGTGAGCAGACATTTCATCTGTCTGTGCAGTTCTTTACTGCGCGATAACTGTCAAACGCGGGGTCCAATTTCAACTATGTTTTTCAGGGACATTCTTTGAACCTATATCGAACGATGTACATACAGTATCTTTATAATCTATCCGACACCTTAGTTCAGTCGGTAGCGTGTCTGCCTACTGAGCTAAGGGTCCCGGGTTTAATTCCCGACATGCTCGAAAAATGAATCATTAGTGAAGTGTGGGTTTAAACTTTCACAGTGATAAATTAACGGCCGGGGACTGGATGTTGTGCCTGTCCTAGTCTTAAGTTAGATTATAGGCCATATGAATCTACAACAGGCCTAGCAGGCCGGTGGTGGAGAATATATGGCTTGAATAAAAAACTGACCCAGGCCACAGGCAGGAAACTGTAATGGATGGGAAAAGTAAAGTTTTATAATCTGGCTATGCGTTTCAATAGGACGGCCAATCAAAATCGTAGAATTAATTATGCGTTAAAGCTGAATGTCTACGTGGCAATCTCTCGTTTATCAAGGCAGCCCCCTTAAAGTTGCGTAAATAAACAATATGACACCCACGTCAGTGGCTGCATGGTCCAATGCGTCATTATCACCATAATTTGGACTACCAATGACTGGGAGATCGGGGTTCGAGTGCCGGTCCGGTGTAAAGAGAAGGGGTTAATCCTACACGGTTTTCTACTCTCCCTCTATGCAAATGCGGGCTTAATGCTTCTAAATTCCACCTTACTCATCTGTAACTCACTAGCGTATTTAGTTCATTAGTTAGCGTTTAACTCGGGCGAGTAGTTAGAAGCGGTGTAAAAAAAATACATCCTCGTAGGCCTATGTTTCAAATTGGTTTACGAAACATTATGTCCTTTTAGAACCGCTATCTTTAAAATAATGTTGTTTGAGATCTCTCTCAAACATTTAAATTTGTACAGTTGGTAACTTTAACATAGAGCATACGCGATTTATTCATTTTGAACTAATGTAGACCTAGATTAGTTAAATACTTTGTACTCAACATAAACAAGACATTGTTAGGATAATCAAGTCTCGACTAGATTAGCTACTGTGGGCGGAATGAAATAATCTAGAACCATATATTGCCTGATAAACCCAATGGGAAGAATTAGAGGCAGATGGGAGGATAGCATTAGAATGAAGCTGTAAAATATAAGGTGTAATGAGGTGGACTGTATAGAACTAGCTCAAGAGAAGGATAAGGTGTAATGAGGTGAACTGGATAGAATTAGCTCAAGATAGGTGGCTTACTTTTAAATTGCGGTAATAATAATAATAATAATAATATTTAGCACCGCGTCTTACTACCCGTTCGGGTTATACGCTTAAGTACTAATTACGCTAATGGATTAGGAATTGGGAAGGTTGAATTTAGAGGAAGTGAACCCGCATTTGCGTGGAGGGAGAGTGGAAAACCATTTAGGAAAAACCACTCCCAGTTCACCCGACAGAGATTCGAGCCTCGATCTCCCCGTCCTCGGCGGTCGAGCTCAACACGACTAGCGCGTTAGCCAACTACGCCACCGAGGCGGGTTAAATTGCGGTAATGAACTTTTTGAGTTCTTAAGGTGGGATGCCAGTGTTTTTGCAGTTTTTATGGTAAAACTTTTTTTTTTTTGCCAAAATAAGTAAAATATTGCTCTCGTACGAACATAGAACTTAATTTTCTTCACATGGTGACCTCATAATTTCTTGAATATCTGTCAAGGGTGTTCTGGAATTTAATGAAACTTTTTCTCTCAATTTAAAACGTTTCTTAGATAATGCCACGATACTCACTAGTCATGACAGATATTCAGGAAATGTTGATATTACCATGTGAATAATATTAAGTTCTATGTTTGTACTGGGAATAATATTTTATTTATTTTGGTCCTATGTGAGCTACACATTTAGATTATATGTCTGATAAAATAAAGATAGTATTACCATTCGTATAAAAATATATGTTGTATTTGTTGCTACAGAAAACTTCTGACTAACAGTATCGGGTTAACTGGTTTGCAGAATATCCGCGCATGGTTATTTACAAAGGAAATACGTCAAAAATACATTAAATAAGAAAAGAATACACGATTAATTCATAAAACAGATGCAGCAGGATCCAACACCATACAAGACAGTAAGAAAAAGTTGTGTACTCTATTTTCCGTGGTTTTAAATTATACATTCGCTCTCCGGTATCGATTAATCCGGATAGTCAGGCGTTTGCTGTATATTATTTACTAGCTAATATTATTACTCTAAAATTTTGCTAGCAGAATATTTAATTTATGCAAAATACAGTTCTACAAGACTTATTATAAAATATTTCGATCGGTGTTATTTTTAACACCAGTTTTATTATATAAATAACATGATGTAATTAGTTTGGATGAGGAGCGTAGCTTAGATTAATTTAACCCGTATTAACATAAAGGAGGATGAGAAAACCAAAGGGAAAACTACAAGCGAAAAACTAGTTTCTATACACTCAATCGGGATTCATACCCCAACCACCTCATCAACGAGGATCCAGTTCAAGAGAGCTTTACACCTGAGACAGCGCGACTAGCCGATGTGGGATTTTGGAGGTTACAGATTGTGAAATACGTCTTTTATTTACTTCAAATTAAATATTCCCCAACATTTAAAAAATCTTTGTCTATTATTCCAATAAGAATGAAAGAAGAAATTTTGTGGATATGTTTATTGATCTAAATAATGGTGTGTTTTATCAGACACTGTGGATTAAATTAAAGCTATTAAGTTGAGCTAGTCAGCCCGTTTAGAATAAACTTGTAATTTTTCCAAAATTCTTAATATTTGAGTAAATTAAACCAAACTCTAAAATGTACGTATTTGTTTGTATAATACTCATCATCATTACCAAATGTCTCTAGGCTGTGGCCGGGTCAGCTTAGTAAAATGCTTCCATCCTCCTCTATCCTTCCACCACTCTTCCTCCTTTAATTTCCTCAATTATTCTCCTCTCACTTGAATATTTTCTGTTATCTGATCTCCCATCTCTTTCTTAGCCTCCCCTGCGGTCTTTTCACCACATACTTCATTTCCAACATTTTATTCGGCATCCTCTTTTTCCATCCTCATTACATGACCATACCATCTCAGTCTTGCTTCCTATACTATCTCATGTACTTACTCCCTGTACCCCAACTCTTCCCCGGACAACTCCATCCCTGATCTTATTTCTCCTCGTGACAGCTAGCATGCTCCTCACAAACTTTATTCCCATGGCCTCCCCTTTCTTCTCTCACGTTCAAAGCTCATGTTTTTGCTGCACATGTGAAAATAGGTACAAAGTACGCCCTTTACCAAACTTCCTTTCATTTCAAGGGCACTTCTCCTCTCCAAAGGGCTACTAACTGGGTAGTGATGCGCAATACATGGTGCCTACCTAGTGAGTGCCGCTTAACATCTACTGAATCCTGATATCCCGGGGGAGTTGAATTGTATCCATTCAGTCATTTTCTTAAACAAGCACTACAAATTTAAATACTGATTTGTATCCATTCTCATAATATCCACAAAATCCTGAATTGTATCCATTCAGACATTTTCTTAAACAAGCATCACAAATAAAAAGTCTGATTTGTATCAATTTTCATAATATCCACAAAATCCTGAATTTTATCCATTTAATTGGGGTGCCATTTGTCTGATAGATGGCAGCAGCTGAGACTCTCTTTAACTCATTCCGTGTTTACTAGAGAGTAGCAGTATCACTAAGTTAATTTATAAAAAAAGATAAATACTTATTCATGTTTCTTTTAAATAGTAATTAAGGGTAATTTACAAATGATTGGTTTTTAAAAATAATTAATATCTAGTTTAAAATTGGTACATGGGGAAGTATTTCCTAAAATAATTTAATATTTTAAATAGTTTGAAAAAAGTTATATTTCAGAATTCCGAAATTTCATAAAAAATTTGTTGACACATGAAAGGTTAAGTTTCGTTTCGGGTGAGTTCATTTATAATATTAAAAATCATAACTATTGCCTTATAAATACTTTGGTGCAATGTTGTGACATTCTTTGAGTATTCACGTTATAAATAATAACGTTATTCTGTGATTGATGAGAGTTTTGTTGATTTGTTTAGATTATATATAATTTATTTTACAATATTAGTTTTGTTATCATTGGAGATTAGTTTTTTTCTATGTGTAGAGATGGCAAAAAATATAAAACTTTTCTTATGATGACAAAGAAATTCAAGGAATCCCGCTCTTATTATATACCTTCTATTATAGAAATAAACATAAATCCTTAACTTATATGGTTTACTGGTACATAATCACTTTTAACCATAGTCTCAATAATTCCATTTAAATCACAAGATGAATTTTATTATTTAACATTTAAAAGCAAAGATTTTGATTTTTTAAACACTGACCTCCCTCTCGTTTCACTTCAGCTGGATAGATGGCTAGGCATTTCAACTTATAGTAGGCCAAATGGGAATAAATTCATATTGTCTGAACATATAAGTTTAGCTGTTGCGGAGAGTGGTAAATATAAACACTAATTTTTAGGGGGTTTCAATCAAAATTAGCAAAATTAGCACATAAAATGTAGGCCTGTGTTCATGATAGCCTATAAATAAGGTTTCTTAATCCAACCTCAACCCAGGTACCCCTACATTATAATCTGTGCTTCTTGATACAGATTTTGGTTTGGGACCTAGAGCGCCTTAGAAAAGTGAGTAAAGCAAGATTTTTCTTAAAAAAATATGTTTATCCCAAGCTTTGGTCAAATTGCTCAGATCTGTAGGTCCTACGCTTATGCACATTTATATGGTCAGTTAGAAAATTGAGTTTACTATCAGGGCCTGGCTTTGTGTTCTTGACACAAATGGTTTGGGTCCTGGAGGCCCTTAAAAATGTGTGTAATGTAAGATTTCCCCCCACGTTTGGTTAAATTTTATATAAATGTTGATATAAAATAGGATTCTTTATTGCAGATGATTTGTAATATTCTTTTTGAGCCCTAGAATGTCTAAATTTTATATACATGTTGATATAAAATAGGATGATGTTTGCAAAATTCATTTTTGGTCCTTAAAAAGGTCTTTAATGCATATTATGGTATGTAATATTTATTTAGCTATAGCAGCGCATTCTTTAAGATTCATGTTAAAATTCATGTAGCTATAGACGTTTCAACTGTCTAATTTAGTAACATATTTATTTGGTTGCAGGCCTGCGTATTACCCTAAACTCCCTAAAATAAACGTTTATGCATTCATATTTATAGTATAACTGGATGGACATGTGCGGCTAAAATTTTCGAGCTGTCGTCTGCACACCATTGTGTAAGAGAGAAGAAAATTTTCGGATATATATTTCTCTCCTATACACATACAAGGCTATGTGGCATTTCGACATCGTTTGCTAATTTTTTATGAATATATTAGATATATCAATGTATGAATAGTTAAACGAAATAAATCTGCTAATAAAAGGTTTGAAAAGACTAACTAAGTTTAACACTCATGACTTGTTTCTTTAAATAAGTCGATTTAGGCTAAAATAGTAATACTTTCTATAAGCATATAGCCTATATGATTGATTGAACGTTAAGATTTCAACACAAAGTTTTTCATTAGAACAAAAGTTATCAGGTCTTTCTTATTTAATTATAGTTATCGAACATTGAATATAATATGGTTTATGAAAGTAATACACAAGCTTAGAGCCAACTTTAAATATATTGTTACAAGCCCTATAACCTAAATGATAGTTTGAATGTAAAATTACTACACAGAGTTTGTTATTCAAACACATGTAATTCAGTTTTAAGCTAACTTATTTCATTATAGTTATCGAACATTAAATTTAATGTGGCTAGGAGCCAAATTTAAATATATTGTAATATTGCATGTAATAATTCATACAAACTTATAACCTAAATGGTAAGAGGAATCTAAATCTATTACACAAAGTTCAAAATTCAAAAGAATTGAGTTAAGTTTTAAGCGACCTTTTTTCTCTTTAGTTATTGAACTTTAAATATAATATTTTTTCTGAAACCATTATATAAGCTAATACTAATTTTAAATATATTATAGTATTGGTAAAACGTAAATAGCATGGGCGTTAGCTACATATTTTAATATATTAAAGATTTAATTCTTATTTGTACAATATTACCTTTAAAATCGAATTGTATATCCTTTAATGTAAATGTGTCCTCATTCAAGTGAGGGCATAATACATTAATACTTCACTATTTAAAAAAAAATATTCACAAGGCACATGTTTTTGCAAAATAACATTTAAATAAACAGTTAAATCTGTCTCCTCACTAGCAAGCAGACGACAAACTTTAGCGCCACGATTTAATCCATTGCAAGGGGTGTGTTTATGTCCATCCAGTATAGTATAGAGATCACTGCGTTTAAGTGGGTGTGGAATAGTTCAACCCCGTCATTTTATTAAACTTTTGGACACGCAAAACTATCAGCCACTCTAAGCAAAGATTAAAGTAAGTTATACTGTATCTCACATAGGGCATGGCAATAAAGAAACAATGTTTTTGTAATTGTATGCTTTTAATCTTCATAGATTTGTGTTAAAGTGTCATATCCCACTATTTACAGATAATTTTATCAGTTTATAATGTAGGGCTACCTAGGTTGAAGTTGGATTAAGAAACCTTATTTATAGGCTATCATACTCAATTTGTACACAAGCCTAAATTTCATTTCTCCACAACAGCTAAATTTATATGTTCAGACAATGTAAATTTATTCCCATTAGCCCTACTATAAGTAGAAATGCCTAGCCATCTATCCAGCTGAAGTGAAACGAGAGGGAGGTGAGTGTTTAAAAATCAAAATCGTTACTTTTAACTGTTAAATAATAAAATTCATCTTGTGATTTAAATGGAATTATTGAGACTATGGTTAAAAGTGATTATGTACCAGTAAACCTATAAGTTAAGGATTTATGTTTATTTCTATAATAGAAGGTATATAATAAGAGCGGGATTCCTTGAATTTCTTTGTCATCATAAGAAAAGTTTTATATTTTTTGCCATCTCTACACATAGAAAAAAACTAATCTCCAATGATAACAAAACTAATATTGTAAAATAAATTATATATAATCTAAACAAATCAACAAAACTCTCATCAATCACAGAATAACGTTATTATTTATAACGTGAATACTCAAAGAATGTCACAACATTGCACCAAAGTATTTATAAGGCAATAGTTATGATTTTTAATATTATAAATGAACTCACCCGAACGAAACTTAACCTTTCATGTGTCAAAATTTTTTTTATGAAATTTCGGGATTCTGAAATATAAAATTTTTCAAACTATTTAAAATATTAATTTATTTTAGGAAATGCTTTCCCATGTACCAATTTTAAACTAGATCATAATTATTTTTAAAAACCAATAATTTGTAAATTACCCTTATATTATTATTTTAAAAGAAAGATGAATAAGTATTTATCTTTTTTTTTATATATTAACTTAGTGATAGTTCTGCTCTCTAGTAAACACGGAATGAGTTAAGGAGAGTCTCAGCTGCTGCCATCTATCAGACAAATGGCACCCCAATTAAATGGATACAATTCAGGATTTTGTGGATATTATGAACATTGATACAAATCAGACTTTTTATTTGTGATGCTTGTTTAAGAAAATGTTTGAATGGATACCATTAAGAATAGATACAATTTAGGATTTTGTGGATATAATGCAAATAATTACAGTGGATACAAATCAGTATTTTTGTTTAAGTCGTTTATTTGAAAACTGTCTGAATGGATACAATTCAGTCGTCTCGATATTCCCGCCAAGTGGTGTAACCCGGGATCTGAGTAGCCTGGTGGAGGTTGGGTTGAACCCCAGCAGAAACCAGGTCAGGTGTACACGAGAGACAGGAGACTGGTCAGGGCCAAAACCAACGACGAGCTTGGAATAGGGTCTGGCCAGTTGGCTTCCAGCTTGGTGGGCTGGGAGTGAGATAGGTCATCATCAGCACCCATAGCCTCACAGTTAGGGAAGGTTACCACCAAGAGAAGGTCTACTTGAGGACCTATAAGCAGCAGCTTCGCTACTCAGGTGGAGGCCACGATAGGCTTGGTAAGCCGGTGGCCAAAACAAACCCATACATACTCGAGAAAACATAGTAAAATGCCGGGTTGTATAATATTATATATAGAAATGTAGATTTTTTTATGGTAGTTTATGTGGCTGGGAAACAAAGTTTTTTTCCTTCATATTTCAATATTTTTTCATTCCTCTTTGGGTCTTAATATATTAATCAACATTCAAACAATCAAAACTTTGGAGGACCAATCCAAATAGCTTTTAGGGATCTTTCCAACTTAAAAAAAATGGTATGACATAATCGAACAAACTTTCTAATAATGTGTATAATAGCTTCAAATAAAATTTTCAAAAATGTGTTTTTAGTAAACAACTCTTAGATAAGTTTTACTTATAAAAAACCACATCAGCTTGTCAATCAAAATAATCACTCTTTATAGATAAATTTTAAACCTAATTGTTGAAATATATTCAACAAAATGCAAATTTTCGAAAATTAATTATTTAAAAACTAGCCTAAAATTATTTGTTATTTGTAAACATAAAAACTTATTCCTATTTATGAAAAACCATTCACATATTCTCATTTTGAATTCAAGCTTCAAGGTCATCTTCTAAAATTTTCTAATTTTCTATAATTTGTTGTAACCAAACTACCCTAAAATTAATTTATGTTAGATAACTAAAGATTCATTATTATTGATATTTAGGAAAGTCTCCCTACCCACTTCGGTAGTCGCGTGTTATAAGTGCGCTATTCTCGTGTTAGACTAGAGTGACGAAAACGGTGAGATTGGCGTTAGATCCTAGTCGGGCGGTTTTCCTAAATTGTTTTCCCACTTTCCTTCCAAGCAAATGCGTGTGCACTTCCTCTCAATTAAGCCTTCCGCATTCCTAGCACATTAGTGTAATTAGTACATGGGCGTATAACCCAAACAGATATTAAGACGCGGTGTTTAAAAATATCTCCCAAAACCCATTTGGAACCAAATTGTTGGAGCCATCTGTAAAATATTTCAAGTTGTTGAAAAAATCAGTCATCACCTTTCTCTGATTTTGAGGGCGCTTGAGGGGTGATTTAATTTGTTTTTGGAAATTGCGTCCACACAAAAATAACCATTCCACCTCAATTGAGCATTATTATGTAAAACTACAATATTATTATCCTGTAGACCTGTAATAACTTACTATATTATAAACTATCGTTTTTAAAATAAGCAGAGAAATAACAGAGATTTTTGTGACCAAGTTGACATTTTTGTTATAGTCATAAAAACTAAATTCATTTTTTAACACTCATGCTGGTATTTAAAAATATTTTCATATATTATTTGCTACTTTCAGTCAACTAATTCGTAAAATTTAAAACCATTAAACTTGTAACCGTCGAAAGAAATGTATAAAAGTATTGGGTTATGAATAGTGGAATACTTTATCTATATAAACAGTCCTCCTTGTAAACATAGAATAAATGTAGCTACATATTTATATTTTGGTTGGCATCACTGTTATAGACTTCATGAAGCACGTTAAAGAGCTGTAAAGTAACGCCACATGAAATAGTAAGACCACCACGTTTTAATATTTGATTTTTGTTTTGTTTTTATCCTGTGAATGTTAAAGGTTTTTACCTTTTTCTTCCGCCAATACGATTATATGATGAATGATGATGGATGAATACAGGCCCGTATTTAAGGGAGGGCGACAGGGACCAACGTCCCAGGGCCTCCACCAACCGTTATAATAGAAAAAAAAAACTCTATTGGCTCTAATAGAGTGAAGACATAGTAAGATCATAAAAAAAACTAAAGCTTAGTCTACTATATGAATTTCCATCCATTTCAGCCAAAATATTTTAACTTACTAATTGCACGTGTGGCAAACAAATATTTCAGGCAGTGATTTTCAAAACATAAACACCACTTCTTGATTGCACCGAATCGAATGGCAACGCATGGCATTATACATCTAGTTAAGTGTGATGACAATATTTCATTATTTAAATAATAGCTTTAAGATTGAGCTTTTAACAATTAATTTTATATAGATAAAATGATTATGTAAAAACTTTGAAGGGAATAATATTTGTTCAATGTTGGAGCTATACATCTGTCCTTGGATGAATAATTCCGGAATGTTTCGAAAAATTACAGATTAACTAACAATTGGGTATTGTAAAAAGTTGTTATTTCAAATTATTTTTGCTTTTATTATTATTAATAATATTACTACTACTATTTAGTATGTTCTACGACAGGTCCATTACTTTTGTCAGAGAACTTAGACCACCAATCCACCCTGTCCTCTGCCTCCTCCTTCAGTTACCAAAATTGTCTTCGTTCCTTCAAGTCATCCAATATTTGGATCTCTATGATTCTATGACGTCGTGTAGACAATTCCATCTAAGGTTGTGATTGATCCAATTAGCTTTGTACCGAAGAATCACATCCAAAATGGATCTTTTCTCATCCATTCTTCTTAGGACTTCATTTGTCACCCTGTCTGTCCAACTGATCTTCTCTAGTCTTCTCTAGCACCCAATTATAAAGCTCTCCAAGTATTTCTTTTCCATCTTCCTGAGAGTCAAAGTTACTGCTCCATACAACGCGATGTTGTCCTCAGTTCCAAACTCAACTTGTTGGTCAGCAGTAACCCCTTCTTGATGAAAGCTTCCATTGACCATGCTAATCCTCAGCCTGATTTTCTTGAAGCAGTAGGCATCCTTTGTCAGCAGAATTCAGAGGTACTTGAACATCTCAATGCTTTCCAACCCCTAGTTTCCAATTTTGATTTTCAGCAGCTCTTCATTTTATAAAAATCTTTTTGACTTCTCAATATTGATTTCAATTCCATATCTTCACCCTGTCTTCACCATTTGGTCCATCATTTCCTACAACTCTTTCATTTTTGCCCAGCAATGCTAGATTATCTGCGTATTTAACTTTTATAAATACATTAATTAAATTTATATATATTAGACCGTTATCAATTCAAAAAACAAATGATGAATGTTGTCTTGGTTTGTTTTAACCTAATTTGTCAATTTTCAATTGCTATATATTTTTTCCTAATGCCCAACAAACACAGATTATTTATCAAAGTCTAGTTTAACTATTAGGTGGTTATTTTATATTAGGTAATTGTTTATTAATGTATTGGCTACCAATATTGCACCATAGTTAAATTGCCACAAGGATAATATTTTAGAAGATCAATTTATTTATCTTAAGGTTGCCAAAATTGACACAATTTGCCAAAGGTGCGAGTCACAGAACAAAGCTTAGCGTATTACTATATCAAAATAAATGTAGTAATATTTTCCACTGTGAGATAAAGTTATTCTTATTGCTACATCTATCTGCACCGGTATGCACGTGGTCAAAACTCCAAGCTCATTTAGGCTGGTTGGCCGGTGACGGGGAGGTCGGGGTTAGAAATCCAGATGGGTGTACCAAGCGGGATTTTTCTTAAATGGTTTCTCACTTATCCTCCACGCAACTAACGTAATTAATATACATGGGTACAGCCCGAAGGAGTTGGGAAATGCGGTGAAAACATAAGGAAGAAACAATATTGTATTATTTCTACAAACTCACATCCCTCTAAGGTTATGCCATTGTCTAATAATATATTTTTCACTGTTAGTTAAAAATCATTTCGGTCTATTTAACGTTAGTCAAGATGAAGACTCAACAAAGAGAAACTAATTAATGATAATGTTATTTCGTCTATTTTTTTAGGGTTTGATATTATATCCATGTTATTTTATGTAAAATTATCTTTAATATAATTAATTTAAATTTGGGTTCGTGTCACATTGCCTCGATTTCGTTATGTTAAGTAAATATATCTCTCCGCTATTGTTAAATTATTTAATTTTTATTTTAGGTACCAACACTTTTTTTTACCTGTTTATTTTAGTGAATTAATCTAGCAATAGTAGAATAATTGAAACTCTTTAGTACGATTTCAAAATATATATTTAACATAAGACTTATTACTTACTTAATAACCGCTTCGGTGGCCGCACGGTCTAAGGCACTACTCTCGTAAGAGACTGGGTTGCTGAAGAGAGGGAGATCGGGGTTCGATCACAGTCAGGTGTAATGAGGGTGGTTTTCTTAAATGATTTTCCACGCTACCCTCACGTAAATGCAGGTACACCTCCTCTAAATTCAACCTTCCTAATACCCATCACATTAGTGTAATTAGTACATATGAGTATAACCCGAATGGGAAGTAAAACGCGGTGCTAAAAAAAAGGTTAAAAAGAAGAAACTATTTATTAAGTTTTATCATATTTTTAATTAAAAAGGATCAAATAAATATAATTATAATAAAGTATGAAATAAAGTAGTTCATGAAATATTTTTCTTCCACTTTCTTAAATCAAGTTTGCAGTGGATTGATTGAGTACTATTTTGTGTATGGTTGAGATAGCAGCAGTGAGGGTAGTTCCATTCAGTACAGCGTCATTGATATAGTCTAGACAGTGCTGAGGCTCCATGCAATAGCTTGTCCAGGAGATTTCAGTAAGATTCCATTTAACTACTTCTTGATCTAGAATAAGAAAATAATGTCCTATTTGCAAAGATGTCACAATGGCTCACACCATTGATTAGACCGAAACAAGTACATATAGTAGTGAGCTTTTTCCACTCTGGAACTTCCCGTCCTCTCTCCAAGGAAAGGCTGATATATTTCCTTACAGGGTAAGAGATACTAACTATATTATGATGGATTAGGGCCGAGAAGAGTAACAGAGGAAACGTTATAACGATACCGGTTTTTATGATGATGTGGATGTAGACGCGTGCATGCCCCACGGTTGGGCAGCAATTATAGCGATGGCGATTTTTTATGACGACGACGACGAAGACGCGTGCATGCCTTACTGCGTACGTGCCATCACACGGCTATATTATGATCTGATTGTATGTAATTCTGTTGAAAACAGTATAAATAAATGTTTATACAAGATTTATTTTAGTTGATTACACGTCACTAGTATAAAATTGACATTAAAATGATAAAGTTGTTATTTGTTTAACGAAATGACGCGGACAGCCAGAGCTAGTGCTGTTACAGACTGAGATTTTCTCTGGATTCATACGCACAAGCTGCTTATATATGATCTACCCCTTGCATCTTGAACCCCTTGTCACCACTGTTAAAACTAACTAATAGGAGAACTCCTGGCAACCTGATGTTGTGAAAGCTAGCTTCCTATTGCGTAAATACAGCCAGCTATCACCTGATTCTCAAATAGAACGAAGGAGGCTTTTTAAAGAAATAAAGTTTTAAAACGTATTATATTGAAATTACTTCTGGAAACACCTGATCATCCATGGATGAAGTATTAAAAGAAACATTTACATACAGCTCTTTAGAGATAAATACACTTCATCCATGACTTTTTGAATAAATGAGAGGGGTCCAAAACAGTATTATTACAAGGTGCATGAATTTATTCGAAAAAAAGGATTTAAGACAACTTTTGTGGGTTAATCTCAGCTTGCACACTCAGCAGGGATTTATCGTTAAATGTATACATCCATTTGAAGGATTAACCCTCAACTCCCTAACCCTTAAACATGCTATTTAGAACGCTGCCAATGAGCATACCTGTAAGACTGTTTTGTAAATAAGAATGAACAAATTGGTATTTAAAAATTCCTTTACCTATCCCACATTAAGCAGGTCTGATATTAAGTTCCCCATCAACAATCACCACCAGTTTGTAAGCATGATGGGACGCAGTTGAATATATAAATACACCAGTAAACCCTTGCGAAATTTTTGCACATTCAACCTTCC
>CABFWB010005588.1:0-15646 GCA_902151455.1 Timema bartmani | reverse complement strand
TTTATTTAAGAGTGACTGGATAAAACTGCTTTGGTTGTTTTTATATACGGTAGTAAAATTGTTTAAAATAATAAAACTGCTTTATTATTTACACTTTACTTAAAATTAAAATTAGGCATACAATGAAAATGAAAAGGGGGCGATAGGTGTTAGTCAACCTCCAGAAAGGAGAGATGGGCCACAAAAGGTTGGGAACCACTGCCTTAGACCATTCGACAAGTGAGTTTGAATATAGATTGATAGTAGTTACATTATGACTAGCGAAAATTAATAATCAATATATTTTTATTTCAGATACAAATATATTGCAGGGTGATATTTTACAATTATATAAAATAGGGTATTTTTAAAATGCAGTTGTTTATTATCCATGACAAAACAAATTCTGTAACATTACACTCCCTTCTACAATGCTAAACGTTGTGTATTTAGAAAATGATAATATGTATTTTTCTGTGCACTCGTGTCAATTTGTTGTATACGGCTTCAGTTAAATTCAAATGATGAAGCTCAAGCTAGGATTTCATTTCAAAAGCCGTTTAATATGACCAAATGTGTTCAATTCCACTATATAAATTGATTAACTTATAATTGGCCCTGTGCTATCAATTCTTCTGGATCAGGCGCATAGCCTCAAACAAAAAAATTCATGCGATTAAGTATTTACGTATCAGTCAAAATTCAGCTGAACCTTTTTATAAAAAAATCAATTCCTATTTCTTATAGAGAAGTATTAGATCAAAAATCAACAATTTGATAGTTTCTCTCTCTTTAGTGCCCAGTTACTACATTAATGCTCGAACTTAGACGTAAATTGTGATTTATATCGATCATGGACGCTTCGGTTGATCGATCTAATCCATTTTCCAACTTTAACTCACCTTGCATCTCAATTTTGATACATTCTCTTTATGTTCTTGCACTTCCATTGTGGAAAATTATCATGCATCCCCATGTTTAGTGGGATGTTGAAACCATGCTATTATGCAAGGGGTTAAATGGGGGCGGAAGTGGGTACAGACAGACTTGCCTTTATTCATTTTTGCAACGACGGGAAGAAGGTGACTGACCGGAGTCGGATTCGGAGTCAACGTGTTCGTTGGGTTGTCAGGTTCGCCACGGCCCATCATGGTGAAAGCAGCCACCATCATCGAATATATGGGCCGCACAAACAAAGACTTCTCGCTGGGAACCAACTTTTCTGCCAACAACACACCCGCATTAAGTGTGATCTAGACTCGAAGAATGACGGAGAATCGATCATCCTTAGTTTGTAGAACTGACCTAGCTTCAAAAATTGAAAGTGAAATCAAGACGAGACCTAGTGACGGGGAAGTTTAACAAATAACGATTATTTATCCATTTGCAACCCTTCACACATTATGATTATTTCAGATTCAGGTCTGTTTTTAACAATATCGTTCTCAGTATTACCAGAGAAGGTACACTTAGTTTACACTGTAAGGTATGCAAACTCACATTGAATAGTTCCAATGTGGTGCGGTTTAAAATTTAGGGCCATAGTGTAATCTGTCAAGGTAAGACTGCTACCTTTCAGGGCAAACAAAGTGTACATAATAAAACAGTAGAAGGACAGTTTAGAGACGTGTTTTTTTTCTGTAGACATTGATAACATTTTACTATATTGTTAATTTTATTTGTAATGCTGATATAACTCTGAATTATATAGAATGTGTTGGAATCAGGCACGACAGTCAGCCTCACTGGTGCGTGTTTGTCAGATTCGGGCACGACAGGTCTTATTGTCCGGTTCTGAGCTAGCTCTACAAGGAATATATCCCATGTCAGATTCGGGCACGACAATCTAACTACCTGATGGAGTTCACAAGCTCATACTGCTTGAAAAAGGAAAATTGTGATATAATACAGATAATCCGGAAACAATATATTTCCAAATAGATCGCAGTTAAGATACAACCAACCGAATCATATGCCTTTGTGCCTTAGGGGAATCATCAGGCGGATTTGAGCCCCAATCACCCCTTCACCAACAAACCAGACTAGATGAGTTTGAAATTTAGTCCGCGTGCCCACCAATGCAGGTTTCTTGAGATATGGAAATTCTCGCAAGCTGATTTTATGAGAGGCTTTAAGGTTGAAAAAATGTTAATATAATTATATATGGTCTGTTCAACTCTTTTTTACCATTATTCTTTTCCCAAATGATCAATGAATAGGACTACCCCTTTCCCCCATAATGTGGAAGGTACAATTTTAGAGAAAAACCATTTAAGACAAATACCCTTAGTACACTCGGCCGAGATTCAAGCCATGAGCCCGGCAATCCCGAATAAATGAGCTTGACATTTAGACCACGTGGGGGAGGAAGAGTTATTTTAAACAGTGCCAAGTAATTTTAATGAAACTATTGGAACCAATTAAAATGAATGTTTATACCTTTTATTTTTAAGTTAATCAGGATAAAAAAATCTATGGCGTGAGCCCAAGATCAAAATATACCAACCGAGCGGCCACCACCATTAGGGATGATAATGCTAACATTTGCGGATAGAGGGTGTCATGTGGTCAGAACAAAGAACTTCTCCAGCCGTTAATCTCAGTTTTCTATACCGGAGCCACTACTTCTTTATTCAAGTAGCTCCCCATTTCTCCTCACGAGGCTGATTTTGACTCCGTTCCAGACTCATTGCTTCACAGATAAATTCTGGAAGCGCCGAGGATCGAACCCGGGACATCTGGGTTTGTAGCCAGGAACTATTATTACCACAGTATGTTAATCAAAATAGATAAATGATACTAAAAAGACGCAAGATTTTATATAAAACAAGATCTATTCTAACTAAAATAAATTGTTCTGATTGGTTGAAATAGTCATTTTCTGTGTAGACCTACTTGAGTGTCTTAAGTAACTGCTACATCGCACAAGACACGTGCACGAACCGGCACGTAATATAGTCGGGTTTTTTTTTGTCACCGCATCTTACTAACCGCTTGAGTTTTACACATTCATACTAATTTCGCTTATGTATTAGGGATGAGGAAGGTTGAATTTAAAGGAAATGTATCCGCGATGGCGTGGAGGGATAGGAGAAAACCATTTAGGAAAAAACACCATCAGTATACTCGACCGGGATTCAAACCCCAATATCCCAGTCATTGGCAGTCCAATCTAATGCGATAATGACGCCTTAAAACAGCGTCTTTTCACCCGGTGTGCCGCGGAGTGTCAGCAGGTGTGCCGTTGGAGTTTGAGGGAAGATCAAAAAGAAGAAAAAAATTTAGAGAAATAAATATTTTTTTAAAATTTATGATCAACAGTTAAAAAAAACACAATTATTATAAATTTAGCTAATGAACTTTTAAACACAATTTTAATAATTGTTATTTTAATTATATAATCTCAACTTAAAAAAGTGATGGTGTGCCTTGACAATTTTAGCACCTTGTTCAATGTGCCGTGAGTTTTAAAAGGTTGGAAATCGCTGCTAACCATTTGATCACCGAAGCAGGTCATAATTTAATGTTTATTCTATTCTTAATCCCATATCGTGACGCTTAAGTTAACCATCAGACAAACTTAAATCTTATTATAATAAAGTACACACTCTGTTCGCAGCCGAAAGCCTCCACGTGGTAAATAGGATCTACCCAGATACGTTTGCGTTTCTTTAAGCCTCTCAACACAAACTGAGGGGTTTTTAGCACTGGATCGCATTAATAATGAGCTTCGAATTACTCGTGTTCCACTTGGTTTCATACCACGTTAGGATGATAACACTCTTCTACCAAAACTAGGATTTTAACAAACAAAATGTAGAGAAATGGGTGACAAACACATTCAGGGCACCACCTACACTAAAAGAATATCCGGTATTTCTTATGAGAATGGAAGTTTTGAGGCTTCAAAAATATTAAAACCGTCTATCTTAGAATGTTTTCGTTGTGAGCCCAATAAAAATGGCTATTTGTTTGAGGAAGGCTGGATCCATTTTTTTAACTTTATTACTTTAGCTAATATTTACAGCATTTCGCGTGAAACGTAAATGAAAATGAGTAAATTTTACCATTTCATTAATTTTTTGATAAATAAAGTAAAATTTAAAGCTTTTAATCCTATAGGGACATGTTGATACCTACCTTACCATTTAGAAATCTAATTTTTCTAGGGGGCTCCGCTAGACAATTTTACCACCCAGCTTCAAATCCCAGAGGGGTGGGTGGGTGGGGGGTTCTGAAACTCCCCTGACCCACCTTTATACGCATACCTCCTTTATTGTGGCGTGAGCAATAATCTTAAATAACCAACCTCTTATTAAATAAGGAGTGATTTCTTGTCGTTTGAAACGCGTCTCAAACCTCTTATGGATAAGCTTCAATGTGGTCTTGCCCACAGTACGAGGCCAAAACCTTATTAAAAAGAGATAGTTTTGATGAAAAGGTCAAAGTGAAACAATAACATCAAAACAAGGGTATTTTCTTTGTTGTGTCCATTCAGCGCCGACTCCCGATGCACCAAAACCACCGCAAGCAGGTCACTCACACTCACTTCCCTCACGTAGAAACTAGGCCTTGAACTAACGTCACGCCCTACAAACCGTGTGCATGAAACACATTGCTAATGATTCCAACAATTACTCGGCCAAAGCAGCGTACTGGTATGGACGCGTTTGTGGCCTGATTAAGACAAAGATACTTCTTGTTGAGGAATTCATCAAATGAGCGTTGATTGTTATTAGCTTTATACATTTATAGACACATTTATACGTAAATATGCAGAGATCCACTTCAGTGGCCGAATGATCTAAGGCGTCACTATTGTTAAGACTGTCCTGGTGATGACAGGGAGATCGGGTTTGAATCTCGGTCGGGTCTACTAAGGGTGATTTTCCTAAATTGTTTCCCACTCTCCTTCCACGCAACTGCGGTTAGATTACCTCTTAAATGCTTCCTTCTTCCAGTGGAGTATTCTGAAAAAATTAATAGGTATGCTGTGCTCTAAAAGCTGTAAGAAGGATTCGGGGGTCAAAGACTCTTAACCACCGTCGGCCAAGAAGGTAAGAAGATGCTTCCTCTGGAAATATTTAAACATTAAGTACCCCTAGCTTAGAACAATGGTTCTTAAACATTTATAATTTTTTCGTACTCTTATGCTATCTTGGGACATTTAGCGCCTCCCAACTCCTATCTTTGTTTGAATATCCAGCTTTGCAGCCTACTACTATTCTGACTTCATAAATGTACACCAAAACTATGCACAAAACACACCAAAACGTGAGACTACCGATTATTATCATGCCCAAGAGAGTTATGAGCACACCCCTCACTGAATAAGAGTGACATACCCTATTCAATTAGTTGAGTGTAATTACAAGTACACACAGGTAGCATTTTAATTTATTTGAGGTATATAGAGTGCACTTTCTGGGCCAAGTGATTATATCAGCCAAACTACTTGCAAACTAACTTAAATTTAGAACAAACATAACATCCAGACCCCCAGCCGTTAATTCATCACCGTGAGAGTGAAAATCTTAATTTTACCAATTATATTTTTTTCAGTAATGCCAGAAATCAAATCTGGAACCCTTAGCTCAATGGACTGGCAAACTACCGACTGAGCTAAGGTGTCGGCCTCACAGGTAGCAATACGCAAAGTGAAAAAAAATACATAAAAAGAATAAAATGAAGTAGTACATGGTTCAAGCGTCCATCATAACTTGGTGGGAGGAATAGGGTGGATTGTCCAATTCACGTTGAAATAATAATTAAGAGCCTAAAACTATTTATTAAATCCTAATTATGCTCCAGAAGCTATTTAGATCCGTAAACGTGATAACAATAACAAAGGGAAAATTTTTCCTATTAGGCCTATTACTCTATGGCTACGTCATTGGTTTAATGCTAATATATTTACATCTGAAAATAAATTTTATTTTATCTTTTTCTGATAAATCATGTTGAAATTGTGAAATTACACTCCTAACATTTGGGATTCCTTTATGAACATATAAGTAACAACTAAAAGAACAAGGTTAAAACTCCATAAATACTTCATAATAAAAACAAAAACACTGTCTAGCTACTATAGTTAAATTAGCCCCTCATTCCCCCCTCCCCTTCACCAGTGTATACTCTAAAATTGTAGTAAATATGCTTGCCAAATACATGATGATACGTGCCTAGAATGCATAAGCATAATCAAATGTGTATTTAATTAGTGCATGATTTAAAGCTTATTATCTATATAATTACTTTACAAATATTATTTGCATTTATTTTATTTTATTTTACTTGAGCTATATTAAATAATCATTGTGATCTTGATTCTTGATTATGTGATCAATATTTGGCACACTGTTTTACTTGCTATAAGTATTCAGCAGGCCCTGGGTTGTAAACACCCTAGTTCATTGGCCTGTGTTTGTTGGCGAGGGGAAAGGGGAGTGTTGCAACCCGATAGATATTGGTCAAGGTCATTAGATCTTCTCTAGCTTTGCCTGCTGTTTTCAAGCAGCAGATCCTGAGCTTCATAAGCTGGGTAGGTAGAAGACCCTTTTGGAGGAATAATTACTTAAAACACAATATTCTTGGAGTATGAACAAAGATTAGTTTACAAATTCATAATATATATATATATATATTCAGAAAATTGAAAAATGACACCTGGACACGGGAATCGAACCCAGGACCTTTGGCTTAGTAGTACGCCAATGCTCTAACCATTGACTGAGCCATCCAGGAATCATCCCGTGCTCAGGGTCATTCTTCACTCATATTTTAAGGCAGAGTCTATGATGGACGTGTGGAAATCGTCGGCTACAAATGTGTGATTTTATTAAGATCACGAGCTATCACGCACGTCCATCACAGACTCTGCCTTAAAATATGAGTGAAGAATGACCTTGGACACGGGACGATTCCTGAATAGCCCAGTGGTTAAAGCATTGGCGTACTAAGCCAAAGGTCCCAGGTTCGATTCCCGTGTCCAGGTGTAATTTTTCAATTTTCAGAATATGATATCTAGATGGAGTAATCCTCACTAAAAGCATAAATAATAGCTTTGGCTATTTGATTCTTAATATATATATATATATATATATATATATATACATACATTATACATGTGTATTTATTCACAATTTAAACATTACTATTCACACAGTTTGCACAGACGGCATAGAATTAAGAAACTAGTCCATATAATTATGGGTATGCGGCGCAGGACTAGCATACCCAGAGAATACGCCACTGCCTTCTTCACCCCCACCTTATTAGAGTAATAAGCATAGATGCGTATAACCTGAACAGATGGTAAGAAGCGGTGTTGAAAAATTTTTTGGGAAATAAATAATTCTCAAAACTAGGCAAAGTATGCTTGGAGTGTCGAAACTTGTTACAATGTCTATAAACTCTCCTAGAAAGTAGATACAAAAAAAATGTTGCCTCAGAAGAGCTCTGACCGACATATTAAGTTTTATTTTTTACACTTAATGTAGTGAAAAAGGTAAATGTAGGGGATAGTTTTCCATAGCCGTTTATAAAACCTAGCTAGTAGTACAAATTAATTGTTTTAAATATGTTTTGGGTTCAATGAACTAGTATTGTCTTAAAGTTCTTCAAACCTGGGATAAAGTTTTCAGAAAGTAATAAAATAATTCGAGGAAAAGATTGAAGAGTTCGGACCTAGTCAAACCACTACTTAAAATCAATGGTACGACACAATCTTAAATATATCAAACCAACGCTTCAAAAGTTAGTTACCAGTAAAATACTCATAAAATAATTTTTCTACAAAAATTAGATTAAAATGTTATTTATTAAGTAAAACAATAACCGTATATTCATTTTAAACAAAAAATTTAAATCTACTTTCAAAAAATTTCGACCTTTAAAAACTCAAGTCGTTAGTAAACTACCCTTAATTTTATAGTTAAAATTATTACAATCACGATTTCATCTCAATGACAATTTAACATCTAAATATGAAGTTTGAACAAAATCCATCAACACGTTTTGGCTGCAGCACAAGGGACAGATGGGTAGAGATTATAAAACCTACTTTTTTTAATTCACAGGCACATAAAACGTCCATCATAATCATGAGGACAAAATTGTTCACGATTTTTTTACGTGTGAATTTAAATATTTTAGAGTGAGAAAATTCTATATATTATTTCTGTTGTCAACATCCCTTCTCAACTAATACAAAGCCTACAGCAATGAATAAGGTATCAGTGGAAAGGATTTTTTACCAACTTCTGACATAGCATACTCAGTTTAAACACATTGCTTGTTTAAAATTAAAGTTAAAAGAAAAATCTACAATATTTTTGTATCAATTACCGAAAATAAACTCTTTGCTATTTTGTGTATACACTTCGCTGAGTATTTAATTCCAACAAAATACTTTTTTTGGGGGGGGAGGTTGAATGTGCGAAAGTTTCACAAGTGTTTACTGGTACATAACTAATGCTTTCTTTAAAAGTGATTGTAAATATATATATTTTTTTAGCACCACGTCTTACTACCTATTCGGATTATACGCATATGTACTAATTACACTAATGTGTTAGGGATGAGTAAAGTTGAATTTAGAGAAAGCCTACCCCCAATTTACGTGGAGAGATGGTGGGAGAATAAAAATAAAGCGAAAACCACCCTCATTACACATACCCGGGATTCGAACCCCGATCTCCAAGTCATCGGTAGTCTAGTCTTTTATGACAGTGACTAGACCATGCGGCAAATGAATCAGATGAATGTAAATATAATTTAAACCATTTTAATGGAATCATTTGAAAATATGTCTTANGGGGGGGGGAGAGAGAGAGGCATAATACATGCTACGCTTACTCGATTTACAATTTTTTGTTGAAATGCGTAGCTGCAGATTGTTTCTATCACCTGTAAAAATATTATATGTGAATTCCTAAGGAGTATTGAGCTAAACAAGGCGTCAAATGTTGAAATTATGTGTTAGCTAGAATCTATAACTGTCACAACATGAAATGTGACACACATAATATTTGTACATATCATTTTATGACTTTTCCCCACTGATAAAATTGTACGATATTTTAAATATTAACCCTACATCCTTCTCAAGACACGCCTATTGCTACAGATGATAAAGCTTGGAGTTTGCTCCAGTGCAGGTATTTGAACAAGGCAGTGGCTGCAGATAAATCAATGGGGGACGTGACTAATAATAAACACAAACTCAAGGCTGAGTGAGGAGTTTGCAAGCATGACTGATCCGGGATTGGTTCTAGACCAGCTGATCTGGATCTCAGGTTTCATTTAAAATACGTGGTTTTATATCCATTCTTCAGCGAATTATTGTACAAACATTTAAAATTCACTCTAATCCATGGGCACCATATACATTTTTCTAGAAGGTGTAAAGGAGGGCATATGAAATTTGACTAGCTTTTCATGCCAATAATGTCTGTAAAGTAAATTTGAGATTATTGGATTTTACTTAGTAAATATGAATCCGAATTATCAACATACACACGATAAAGTATCATACTTCGAATAACTGCACACATCAACAACTATTTTGTAGATAACGCAATTATTTACAGTATGGTTTTGTGTGTTGTTTTCTATCCAATCTGCGAGTAAACATTACATTCCATACTTTTAGATTTGGACCTCTGAAAAGAATTGTTGCATTAGTCACTAATAAAATTAATACCTAAAATTGAAATTTATAAGTACGCAAAAAAAATAGCTCACAGGCACAAAAATAATTATAGAATTAATAGGTCAACACATAGGATTTTTAAAAACATTTCAGCCGACAGCCCCTTTTTAATTTTATAGATATAGAACTAGGATATTAATAATGTATATTGAACTTAAATATACATAATACCCTAGTCTTTAGCTAATAATTGCACCCAATCGGGGTTCGAACAAAACAATTCCTGGCCTCCTGCATGCAATCTGAAGTCTGAGCCAACCCTGGTGGTAGTCCCTAGATTCCAACACACTATTACCTCCAAATAATCTTATTGCATATTTGAGATATTTAAAAAATAAAATAAAAAGATTTTTTTAATAAACAAAAGATAGTTTTACACATTACGTACACTCCGTTTACCCTACTTGATAGACTAGACTATGGCCCTATCATAATATAAGCTGCGTCATAGTTCAACGTGGTAAGCTTGCTACCTATTCAGGGTAAACGAAGGGTACGCCTATTCAGTTATATTTTAGTACCGCATCCTACTGCCAGTTTGGGTTATACTCTTATGTACTAATCACGCTAATTTTTAGAAATGAGGAAGGTTATATTTAGAGGAAGCGTATACGCATTTGTGTGAAGGGAGAGTGGGAAACAGTTTTGGAAAAAACACCCAAATACACCCTACTAGGATTCGAACACCAATCTCCCTGTAATTGACAGCCTAGTATATTGCGAGTGACACCTTAGACCATGCTGCCACCAACGCGGGTGTTTATTTAATTAATGTGGCATAAGTGTTCAAAAAATTATCAACCCTTTATAAAATTTATTTCAAATAAAGTATCTATATTTGTTAATAATTGGCAAATCGAATTTTCATTTCTTGGTTGTGAATAAAAAGGGATATGAAAGATTTTTAGTTTCTGGGATATCTGTAAATATCTGATGATATTGATATATTGATTACAATACGTCACGTTTCATTCAAACCTATCCATAATAATTCACAATTATTCCATAATGACGTATTCATATTTTGGAAAACTCTAATTTTATCTTGAAAGCAAAAGTAAGAATACTAATACAACTATTTTAACTATTTTATAAAATTATTCAAGTTTTTAAATTAATTAAATATTATATTATCTTTGAGAACCATTTTGAGCTTTCGCTTAGTGCAACAAAGACATATACAAAGAAAATGTTTTAGATGCATTTTTATTTACACCTTAATTCACTATGTTTTTTTGACCCGTTTACAAGATATGTAATTCGTTTGGTTATAATGGATTTTCAACGTAACAATATTACATTAATAATTTATTTTATTCTCTGTCTATGAAAATAATGTATAAAATAGGGAAATGTTAGTATCCGGGGGCCTACTTTTGGCCTCAGATTTAAAAAATAAATGGGGATATACATTTCCTTGAATGAGTTTTTCCTTGAAATTTTATGAACGAATTTACAGTACTACTTTGCCACAAAACCAGGAGTTGGAAAACAGAGCAGTTCAAGTACTTGGGAAGTATGATGACAAAGGATGCCTACTGCCCCAAGGAGATCGCCATGGCCAAGGAAGCTTTCAACAATAATAGGTTACTGCTGACCAGCAAGTTGAGTTTGGAACTGTGAAAAAACTGATGAAATGCTACATTTGAAGCATCGCACTGTATGGAGCAGAAAACTGGACTCTTAAGAAGATGGAAAGGAAATACTTTGAGCGCTTTGAAATGTGGTGCTGGAGAAGACCTGAGAAGATCTGGTGGGCAGACAAGGTGAGAAATGAACAAGTCTTAAAAAGAGTGGATGAGAAGAAACCTCATTTGGAATTGATTCTTCGGTGCAAAGAAACCTGGATTGGACACAACCTTAGGAAGAACTGTCATAGAAAGAAAGATTGAGGGAAAGAGGAGCTTAGGAAGAAGGAGAATTCAAATATTGGGTGACTTTAAGAAAATAAGAAAATTCTGAGATATGGGGGAAGAGGCAAACGAGAAGGCACATTGGCTGTCTAAGTTCAATGACAAAAGGAATGGACCTGTCGTAAGACAGAATACCTTATAACAATAATAATTTAACGTGCACTTTCTGAACAGAATGATTATATCAGCATGTATGAGAGTTTATATGAGCGAGAGCGAAAGGGCCTATCAATTTTGCCGGGAAAGATAGTTTCACATACCTTCCAGAATTCTTTTACATATATCAATCGACATAGGACTTACGGCTTTATTTTCAGGAAGTTGTGTTTGGGATTGTTATCGCTCAAGAAGAATCCATCGAGCGTGGTTGGGTTTGAACGCACGAACATCGGGTACTGAAGCAAGCCCCTTACCCCAAGACCCCCAAGGTCAACAAGTTATAACACTAATGCAACTTGTGGAAAACATCTTGAATTTCCCTCTTAAAACTTTTTAAGCTACCACAGTTAAAATCGATAGCAATTGAAGGATACAGGGGAAAAGAGGGGGAAAGTCATATAACACACATTTTCCAGGACGACTTTTATATTTCAAATCCCATAAGGACCCTAGCAAATAATAATAATAATAATAATAATAATAATAATATATAATCTAAAGTGCACTAGAATGTTATCGTGATTGTCCAACAGATGCACTAACTAAATTCGAGTTAAAATCAGACTCTCCTCCTTTTTTTCCTGTACCCTTCAATTTTAGTTGAATATCAGATCGATAGTATTGAATGTCTCACAAAAGTTTAGTATAAGCTATCTCGGAAGTATTAATAGGTAGGCTACCTACATCACGCAATACGATTTCCATCCCACATCTACATGCCTCAACGATCTTCATAATAGCACAAGAAAAGGAAGGCAGACCCAAAGATGAATTGTGTTCTGCTTGAGAAGTGTTTTAGGTGAAACGTTTATTTCAAGTGAAAAGTTCCGCTGCGTTCACTCCCCTTGCTCTGCAAACTGGAAAATACTCTTCGTGCCACTTGGCAGCCATTTTGTTTGTACTAGAGAATCTTGCGAACGAGCGTGCAGCTAGGCAATTCGATTCCATCGGAGACTCGCAGCGGAAGCTGACCAAACCTCTCTACTTACAACTTTGGAACCAGTGCTTGTATGGCCCACATTTAAACGTGACGTTTTTGATACAAAGTGAAACTTTTTTCTCTCTACATAAGTGGCAGTAATTTAAAGCATGATAATTAATACAAATAAGCAGAATTTATTTTGAAGAAAAATATGGCAATGGACTTATAAACGTCACTTTAAATATCTCGCTAGTCAAGAGCTGTCACTACTTGTATGTTTGAATCATTTCATCTTCACAGCATTCGTTTCAAGTGTGTACGTAGAAATCGATTAATAAAAACTTACGCTTTTAATAAAAAGTTGAAGGGAAATTAGTCATCAGTCGAAGGCCGACCTAAATTAGAAGTGCCGTTTTACAAAACGAAAAAAACAGAAATCTCGGATTGGATGTTCCGAATGGAAATTGCAATCCAAGCTAGTGAATAAACGAATCCTCGCGAGTGGGTGTGCGCGTGCAAGAAGTGGCTAACGCGCCGTCAACATAGGTGGCGCCCAATCTGCCGGCGCCGAGTGCGTCAGTAGTCACAGCAGCTACGTCCCCGGCGCCGGTTCCACAGTTCGCTATTATGTCTCCAAGCCGAGAAATAAGAGGACGACTAAGGACAGGGAGAAATGGGCTCAAGACCATGAACTACGGTAAGAGATCGATCGCTGCCATAAGCAAATGGTTTATATGTCTTCCTTTTCATAATTTATATCCGCTAGACAGGGCGGTCACCTAGGGCGCATTCAAACAAAATGTTATTTTTTAGTGTTTAAATGGTACATAGCTTCGCATAGACTTTCTCGCTCTTTGTTTAAAAATGGAGATATTTACTCAAAACTCGTAATATATGTGAAACGAAATAATATACACTAGCAAACTAAAGCACAAAATGAACTATACTTATGTAAAACATATTTAGAGTCCCCGTTTTAAATTTGATAATTTTATTTTTAAAGAATTAATGTCCTCATTTGTATGTTTGGACCAATAAAAAAGATCAATATTGGGTCCACAAGGGTCAACACTTCGTATTAAAATTTCAACTTCCGGTTAAAAATTTCGACATTTTATTAGGTGATCGACATCTTCCTGCCATCGCATTGCTATTAAATTCCTCATTTAAAATCATTTTGACCAATAAAAAATGTAAATATTGACTATTGAGTCTAAAATGGAGATAGATCATTGTTGTACCAACATTTCTCCTAAGGGGTTTAAGGAAAAATAACAAACTTTTGAGAGACTTATATTTAATTATTCTATGGCATTGGAGAATTATTGCGTTAAAACTTAAGTAGTATCTCTTTACAACTAAAGCTTACAAAATTGTATTAATATATTTGCCAATATCTCAGAAACTGTTGGATTTATAAAAATATATTTCAAGTAAAAGTTTATTTTTTATTTTTAAGAGTACTACAATTTTGCAATGAAAAGTTATTTAGTATTTAAAATAGTTGCGGAGATACGGAAATCTCCGCTTCTGTAAATACTCTAAGGGTCATTTTCAAGGGAAAATGAAAATAGCCAGTTTATTTATAATCTTAATCAACACCTAGATACAAATTCTAATCAAAATCGTTAGAGTGAGACGGCATCGCAAATACCACTTTTTAGGGTTCGGGGGGTCATGATACGTTAACATCCAACAACATTTCAGGTTAGATTTTTTTTACGGTCGCAATATTTTACCTTTAGTGTTCAAAGATATATATATATATATATCTTTGAACACTAGATTTTTTTTACGGTCGCAATATTTTACCTTTAGTGTTCAAAGAGATATATATATATATGCGTATAGCTTGAAAGTTATTGGTTTTATAAAACTATGTTTCGAATAAAATATTTGTGTTATAAATAGATCTACATATTTACGATGATAAGTTATTTCATATCTCAAAGAGTTTCAGAGATATAAGAAAAAAAATGAGAATTTACGCAACAGACCGTAGCCCTTAAAGTCATTTTGCCAAAATATTGATAGTAGCCCTTAAAGTCATTTTTCCAAAATATTGATAGTAGCCATTTTGTTTAGAATATTTATAATTGTTTTGAAATTAAATTTAATCAAAATCGTTATAGCCGATTTTGAGAAAATCATTTCTTTCTCTCTATGCCGTCAGTAAACTACCCTTAATTTTAGGGTTAGATATCCAATTCCAAAAACCCCCCGGGGCAACCCTATGAAAACCCTAGATACCAAGTTTTAGCCTGATTGGTAAAATAGTTCAGGTTCTAGTCGGAGGTACAGACAGACATTCAAAAACAATTTTTTGCGGATTTGGGGGATCATGAAACGTCGAGATTCATCAAAATCTCGAGTTCGTTTTTTTTAACGATCACAATATTTTCTCTACCTGTAAGATAGCGAGAAAGTAAAAAGATTGATTGAAAGTGTAATCACTTTTATAGTTTTAGCTTTGTAGGTGAATCATTTCGATATTTAACTAAAAGTTTCCGAGAGTATTAAGAGAAATGGAAGGGAAGAAGGGATAATATGTTTGCAAACATTGATTAAGGTGATAAAAAGGGAGTCGCCAATTATTTTTGGTTTATTTGTCTCATATATATACAATTTTTTGGTTAAGTATTTAGGCACCTTATTATTAATTTTGGATCACGCAGGGCATGTAGTATATCTACATTATACTACATAATACATCTGGGGCGCAAGCTTTTAAGTCTCGCCTAGGATGTGTAAAACCCTCGCGTCAGCCCTGCCATTAGATAAGCATGGGGGTGAGTTATGGGGGCAAAAAAACATTGAAAACTGGATCGAACTCAAGCGGTGCTTGTATGATTACAGTACTTGTAAATGGGGTGGTCTTATCTATCACCTTTAGAGGAGTACACTAAAGCTTAGGCTTTTATCCGACCGGTACAATTTCATATTTCGCTCAAAGTCTGTTCC
>CABFWB010005587.1:12957-43141 GCA_902151455.1 Timema bartmani | reverse complement strand
CACCCCTCCAGTCAATGTTTGCAATAAATATCTTATGTTAGCTGTCATTTACCACCCCTCCAATCAATGTGTGCAATAAAGATCTTATGTTAGATATCATTTACCACCCCTCCAGTCAATGTTTGCAATAAAGATCTTATGTTAGATATCATTTACCACCCCTCCAGCCAAGGCTGTCCTATAGATTCTCAAGTTTAAGGTGGACTATGATATATTAACCGTATGCCCAGCAGCCAAATGGTCCGAGGTCAATCGAAGTAGGCCAGTCAGTTGGCTCATCAGGGACACTGGTGGCGGTGCATATTAAACTAGGCCTACACGCAACAGTGGACCATTGTTATCATCAGATAACACTACGCACAATTCAAGGCAGGTATCAGGCCTGGACATTACGATACGTACTCTCTCATAAATCTTCTGGAAATTTTCACAGGACCTAGTGACTGGGAAATACTTTTAAAATACACTTTGCAAAACTAAAAGTGCTTTGATTTATTTTTGGTCTAGAACTATATTCTTGAAGAAAAGTTCTACTTTGGTTCATCCAATTAGGAGGAATTTCAATAAGGTTCTATTTTGATAATAGATGAATTGAATACAAAAAGATTTGTTTTGATTTATTAAAATTCGTGACTTGTCGAGTACTTCAAAACATACACCTATAGACCAACAGAAAACTGCAGAGGGCAAACTTCTTTTAAGATTTTTGACTTTAAGATAAAGTTCCATCGATGCCAAATTTTGTGTGTGTAAATATAAACTTGTTACCACTAACACTTGTATTGGATCTAAGAAATGATAAATAGACAAACCACTCCCTCATTTCCCCCACACGCATTTTCAACAACTATTCAAAATTAGCACGATTACAACAGGAATTAGAAAACTATTATTTTGTTTTAATAGATTAACTGCACTTAGACACAACTTAGCAATTTATTCATCAATTCACTATAAATATGCAAATATGTATATTATTATTTTATAGATAAGCCAACTAGGAAATGAGCTTAACACTAAACGTAACATGATATTCGATTTGTAGAAAATATATACTCTCACACTGCCATTGTCTCAGAATAGACAAAAGTAAACTTTACTGCATGCAAGACAGCTCACATTTTGCTGACAATTTCATTAACATTTCACAAGATGTACAGCCAATTACATAATACTATAACACTCAATCTTACAAGCTAATTTATCATAACTATAGGACACGTCACACCTCTCACTCAAATCTCACTAATTAACGTTTCTGAAAACAATTATATCCTTTAATTTTGTAGTATTTGATAATCTATATCGGTATGAACTTTACATTCAGGTAAATTAATCTTACAAAACAATTAAAGGTTGGTGAATTTTAACTAAAAGGAAACTAGCATTTTCTTGTAAAGAATATGTAGATCATCCTAGTACAATCGGTGGGGATCAATTACTGGTCTCGCAGATCAGTAGGCTGTGCCAACGACTCACCCAACCCCATCATTCGTAGCTCTCTCATTCAAGATCTATTGTAGGTCTAACACAATTTTCAAGAGCTCAAAATGATGAAGTGTCGAGGAGGAAGGCTATTCTTCCTGCCAGGGGAATCACAACGTAATTTATTAAACTTCTCAACACACGTACACACACAGATAAACTCCGTGGTCCACGTCTTACTGCCCATCTTAGCTATCCACATGTTCATGCTTATGGGGTAAAAATGGGCAAGGTAAGATTTATAGAGGGTGTGCCCAAATTTGCCTAGAAGATATTGGGAAACCATTAATAAAATAACACTTTACCACTTCAGCCGGCTGGGATTCTAAACCCAACATCACCCCGTCACCGTCAAACCAGATGAAACGAGACTGACGCCTTTATTAAAGTCAAAACAACAAATGAAATAACACAGAAATAAAGCTCCCTTTGACATGATAGATTAAATAGCAAAGCTATTATATTTGATCATTACTGTTATAGACTTTTCTAGATAACAGATTCTTTAAATTGAAAATTGACACCTGGCCACAGGAATCGAATCCAAAACCTTTGGCTTATTGTGCTACTGAGTCTCTAACCACTGAGCTATCTAGGTGTAGTCTCCTGCTCAGGAGTAATTCTTCACTCATATTTTAAGGCAGAGTCTGTGGTGGACGTGCGGAAATCGGCAGCTACATATGAGTAATCAATTAAGATCATGCGACGCAGCCAACTTTGACTCGGGAGATCTTTAAGCTGCCTAATGTACATTGTACAATAATTACTATTGTATGAATAGCTCAGTAGTAGAGCATTGGCGTACCAAGTCGAAAGATCCCTGGTTCAATTCCCGTGTCCAGGTTACATTTTTCAATTTAAAGAATATTACTTTGATTATCATCGAGCGGTTGATCCAAATATAGAGCCCCACTTTCACTAACACGTTTAGTGATCATGAAGGTAAACGCTAATGTTGACCTTCCATTGTTTAATGATTTAGATTTTGTATCAACTGTTGACACAAATATAACATTTTATTAAAAAAATATATATACATATATCAATAATTATACTGTAAGCAACTTATAAACTAGAGTCCAACTTTCTTAGGAAGGGCCTATTAGAAAATAAAACTATTTTTTCCGGTCAACATTGATAACATTTTACTGTATTATTAATGTTATTTTATAGCTATTTATAATATATATCAAAAGTAACAGGTAACGATTATATGACTCGACGTATGAATCTATGTAAAACATTTATTGACGTATGAATACATGGAAGTAGAGTCACCGGTCGAATATCAAAAAGCGCCGACAAACCTCGAGGTCACAAGGACAGGGCATCTAAACAGAGAGACACCTGGAGTTTTTTGTTGATTTTAGTAAGAGGCGTTCCACCCACCTCAATGGCGCTGGTTTCGTGTTGAGCTAAGACTGCCGAGGACGGGAAGATCGAGGTTCGAATCTCACTCAGGTGAACTGGGGGGTGGTTTTTCATAAATGGTTTATCCCTCTCCCTCCACGCAAATGCGGGTTCACTTACTCTATATTCAACCTTCCCAATTCTTAAACCATTAGCATAATTAGTACTTAAGCGTATAATCCGAACGGGTAGTAAGACGGGGTGCTAAATAAATAAAGAGATGCGTTCCAGTCATTGGTAGCGTCATCTCATCTAAAACCCACAGCAGTGTCTAAACAGTATAAGGCGTTAAACTTGTATTACACTTGATCACCGCTGATAAGGAGGGAGGTAGGGTGCAAATTCCTTCAATAGAGTTACTTCACCTTCTCACCGCAAAGTAATGCAGTTTGGATTTTTCCTTTCCTCTAAGTTATCCTATATCTTTATTGAATAGTTAAAACCCGCCTCGGTGGCGTAGTTGGCTAACGCGCCAGTCGTGTTGAGCTCGACCACCGAGGACGGGGAGATCGAGGTTTGAATCTCGGTCGGGTGAACTGGGGGTGGTTTTTCCTNGTTATCCTATATCTTTATTGAATAGTTAAAACCCGCCTCGGTGGCGTAGTTGGCTAACGCGCCAGTCGTGTTGAGCTCGACCACCGAGGACGGGGAGATCGAGGTTTGAATCTCGGTCGGGTGAACTGGGGGTGGTTTTTCCTAAATAGTTTTCCACTCTCCCTCCACGTAAATGCGGGTTCACTTCCTCTAAATTCAACCCTCCCAATTCCTAATCCATTAGAGTAATTAGTACTTAAGCGTATAACCCGAACGGGTAGTAAGATGCGGTGCTAAATATTATTATTATTATGAATAGTTAAAAACCCAAATGTTGAGCCTACAAATTAAATTTTTTTTTTAGAAAAATCATCATATATATACTATGTGTGCACATGTGTTATGAAAATTGACTGATTTTTCCGTACAAGTCCCAATGCAAGAAATACACTTTTTTGCGGCGCGTCATTCCCATCCATTCAGATGTTTTCGTGGTCTCAAATGAACACTAGTCGAACCTTGTTTAGTTTCAATAGTTACATTCAACACCCGCGCGATTTACTGGCGGTGCCAAGTGTTTGTAAAGTGGAGCATCTCTCACTCCCTACCTTCACTTCTCCTCTTCGTCACACATGCTATGTAGGGCTTCCAGTTAAGTAACAACATTCACTTTCTGATTGCATGCAGTCAGGGAGGTTATGACACGCGTCTTGCAACCTCTTCGCCATAGCCCCACGTACTTCGTCATGACGAGACTGGGATGGTCAACAGGGGACCTTGCTTCGATACTACTTACTAGGTGACCGGTGGTTTATCAGCATTCCTTCGTTTGAAACAATTAAATCCAAAGACTAAAAATGTAAGTCTCATATATGGGCCAGTTTCATAGTCAGATTTAGTACGCCTCAAGTGCGGCGCTATACTAAATACAAGACGTCACCTACCTGAAATTGAATGGAATGGGCCAGTTTCATATGCGAAACTGGCCAAATCCATTTTGGTCTAGGTAGGTGTCGTCATGTATTTAGTATCGACTCGCACTTTAGGCATGCTAAGTTTGACTATGAAACTGGCCCCTAGTCTGGTTTGACGGGGAGGTTGGAGCTCGAATCCTGGATGGATATATTTTCCTAAATGGTTTCACACTTCCTCTCCACACAACTGCTCGTAGCTTTCGTCTTCTGTTGTATGCTTTTGGTAGGAAGAACAGTAGAAGTTAGTTACTGAAGTTACTAAAACAATTTAAAATATTCATACGTCAAGTCATGTTATCAGCAGTTTTGTCAATTTAATAGGTATTATCAATACCTATTGAACGACACAAGTAATTTGTTAAATGTTTTCAATGTTAGCCGCAAATAAATATGTTTGAATTTTCTAAATTGTTCGTCCAACAAACACCAGGGTATATATCCCAATGCAGGTGTGTCTTAACACCGCTGGCCATAAGGGCAACACCTCTGGCCATAAGGGCAACACCTCTGGCTAAAGGGCAACGTTTGTAACTGGAAATACTAAGAGGGGTCACATTACAACAAAGAATCAAGTCATTTTACTAAGTAAACATAATTAAAGCTTACGATCTACAAAACAGATTTTCTTCCTTTCATAAAACAATTAGACTCACCATATATTTGTAGCAGCAATGCCGGTAGTGTGATTGTAGGTTTTAATTTAATTTAGCACCGCGTCTTACTACTCGTTCGCTTTATACGCTTAAGTACTAACTACCTTAATGAGTTAGGAATTGGCAAAGTTGAATTTAGAGGAAGGGAACCCACATTTGCGTGGAAGGAGAATGGAAAACCATTTAGAAAAAACCACTCCCAGTTCACCCGACCGAGATTCGAACCTCGATCTCCCCATCCTCATCAGTCTAGCTCAACACGAAACTAGCGCGTTAGCTAACTAAGCAACCGAGGCGGGTTACTCACAATCAATGTGACGTTTGTATTTTATGCTCATTAACAATACTATTAATTTACTAAGGTTTAATCCTTACCTACCTTTAATTAGACGGATACCTAAAATTTCAGCTGCATTTATTTTACAGCTACCTACCTAGTCAACACAATAATTATTGAATGCCACAATCATACTCGGCTTCTTGGAGGTTAGTATTTATCCCTGAATAGATTTAGGGAAAGAAAACACAAGTTTGGCGATAAATAATGATAAAAATGTGACTTTTAAATATCAATCCAATCATACATGAAATACACCTTTATCCACTTATTTTGCATCAATACACATTTATGATATATTACCTAAATGTTATTATTTGGAAGGGCATATATTTGATTTTGTATCTTAGATAATAATAATAGAGTAAACTAGTATTTTTAAAATCCAACAGCGCTTTTTGTGAGAGGTTTAGTAACTAAAACGTAAGAGGTAACCAGACACACTGGCTCAGTTGAGAAATGTTTTTGGTATTCTTATGGACGCTTGGGACGCTTTTATTTATTCAGATTAGCTTGATTATCTTAATGTTTTATTGTATTAGTAGTTATTTAAATTTACACCATGATACTCTTAATTAAGAGTTTTTCTAGTCAATCTTTAAATCTATATTTTTAATTTATTTATATTTATACCAAAAAAGCTTGATTAAAATTGCACAAAATATAAAATTGCATTAGACCTAGTTAAAAAAAACAACTTATCTCACATCAAAAACCTACCCAACATTTAGTTTAACAAAATATTATTCAGTTTTTATTTGGAAAACTTACAAATTAAAAATAAATTAATACAAATATGTTGTGTATTTTTTTTTATTTAAAAAAGTTCTACAAGATGCAGAATTTAAAATCATTATTCAAACTTCTAAATTTCAACCTAGTCAGAGTGTTTTCTCTTTTCCCAAACCTCATCGGGATTAAACATAGTTTTATCATAAAAATATTTTTATTTTTTAATTTAAATGAATGGAGAGGCTTTGTTTAAACTAAAATTATAAATCTAAAGAACATATATCTATACAAGCCTAAATTTGAAAATTATTTTAATTTTTTTTACCGTTTTCCGTCCCATTCCCGCGGGAAATTGACATTTCCCTTCGAATATGTCATTCCCACACAAGCCTAAATATACATAATTGTTACCAAACATTGCATATATTTTGTGGTACGTAAATTCAACTACTTTTTTAAACTATTGATCCATGACGAAAAAAGAGTACTAATTTGGTACACCAATCTCATATGTCAAGAGTTCCTCAAACTATGGCCAGTCCCCAAATATCATTATCTCAAATGTAGTATTTCTCCAACGTTTATAGAAAGAAGAATAGAGTTTCAATGTGTTTAATCATACTTCATAGAGTTCATGGGATGCAAAGAATCAGTGAAAAGATTTCGCGTTTGACATTCCTCCCTTCCTGCCTATGGCCCGAACGGGTACATGATGCGCATGAACCAATATATATCTAAGACAGCCTAAACCAGAATCAAACCAAGATTAGGCCTACTTGTCCCCTTAGCCACATAAATTAATTTCGAGACTACACCAATGTGTGAGTTTGTAACGACTGAAGTTCTAGAAAATGTTTATTGACTGCTCACTGATAAAACAGGCTGATGAAAATTGGCGTGTAAGCGATATAAGACCTCACTAATTGTTCACATTCTATCGCGAATAGGTCAAGTTCAGAAATAACCTTGTTCCTTGCTCGCTATAATTACGTCCGCTTAAATTTATCAATCTTCCAAGAAGGTGGCCATAATAGATTTGACAGTGACAGTGAAATTACCAGCTATGCGCCTGGTTCATCTGTAAGTAAATATAGATTAAACCCATTTAAAAGGAAAGAAATTGAGTAATCGACCTTTCGTACCGTCATAAGTAGGCCTAGGCCACAGGAATAGATAACGACTGGATAGCGTGCCAGACCAGCAAGGGTAAGCTGTGAAGGTTCTATTTGCAGCTTAAAAAAAAAAAAAATCGCAGTCACCATATTTTTTATGTCACCAACACTAGTTAAAAAAAAGCTAATGTCCTAAATTAATATTTTTATGTAAATAAATGATATTTCCTAAGCGCTTTATATACATTTTGATAAAGTTTTAATTTTCTTCAATTGAAATTTAATGTATTCAACGTTCAAAGCGGAATTCTTCAAAAGTGACGTTTCCTTGGAACATTGTTGCGAACAACAAAGTGGTAGCAGTGTTTCCAAAGGCGCGCGTAAAGGGTGTAATGGGGGTTCCGAAGCCGAGGTGGGGGTACCGAAGTGTCCAAGAATAAAGTCTATTAGCGTTTTAATTTAATCGAATTAGATGCTCTTTGAGCTTTTATGTATTACAAATGTTGTGTATTACGCATTAAACGAATAATTTAGCAATGCAAAATATTCAGGTTTATTTTATTTGATTAATTTCTACTGGCTCATTATGTGTCTCTTTTTTAAGCTTGTATTTTTTAAAGGTAAGCTTTAATTGTTGATTAGTAAAAAACATAAGTTGATCAAGCTTTAATTTTCTTTGTTTAATGAATACTACTAATGTTATTTAAGCTTGAAACTTATATTCATTCCTCCCCCCCCCCAAGTTATCCACGGCCTTGGGGCCCCCTCTACTCCGTATTATGCACACACTGGCGAACTGTCCTCGCACGCATATAAGTGGTGGTGTCATTCGCTCGTGCTCGGGTGTTCTAGTTTTATACAAACACGACATATATTTCAACGCCTATTCTTCAATGTCCACTTCATTATTCATTGCCATTGCTTCCTAGTGTCCATTCCTGCTATCTTTGGACTTTACTGTCGATTGAAAAATATATCGTTCCATATATACCTACGTTCATTTCGTAAATATGTTTGAATCACTTTGACAAGTCGTCTTCACTCGTCAAGTGACGTAATACATTGCCGAGGTGTATTAATACAAGTAACTGTCTTTTAAAGGCTTTTCACTGGATAGAAACGGTGAAAGTTATTGTGATCAAACTATACCTTCCATTCAAGGACGTATCTGGACAGTTTTATAAGGGGGAAGGGGGGATCCACTATCAAATTGACTTCATATGTTGATTTAAAAAAAAAAAGTTATATCTTTCATGTATACGTAGAAAAATAAAGAGAGTGGGGGTTGCTTACTAAAATGTCAAATGTAAATTACACGTGACCATTGAATATTAAAAATGATAAAGTTTAATACAGCTAACAATTTTTGATATATATTTGCTTCCTTTCCTCCGATCTGCTAACTCAAGGCCCTTTGTTTTTCGGTACCATTTTGATGTAACGGAAACAATGTTATTTGAAATGTTGACAGAGCTACCAAGATGAATATTAAGATTACCAAATCCCATAACTTATCTTAAGTTTTTATGCATATATTTGAGCCTCTTACTTTGAGGGATTCATCAATTTCAAGTGTGTCAAGTAATTTCAGGGGGTCTCGGATCCCCTCTTTACGTCCATGCTACCGGTGAGTGGGGAGATGCGACCAATCAGTTCACTAAATGACAGATGGTTGTGGATATCTGAACTTAACTATCCCACTCCAAATTGCAATGTTCATACATTATTTTATTCTCCCCTGCCATTCCCTCTAGATTGCTTAAACTACAAAAATATATTAATGAAAAACTTGCATTTCCAAAAACCGTGACTTCGTACTGTCAAACTGTCAATATGATAGAAAATTGCTCAAAAAATCATTCCAGTGGCAGCGGAGCCTTATATGTGAAGAGGGGAAGAGTGAAGGGCTTTAAATTGGGTGTCCATAGAAGCAATTTAAAGAAGTCTTTTCCTGGATTAAAAAAAATTATACGCTTCTAGAACCTATTTGGACATTGGTTTTCCTGTGGTTCTTGTATCTCTCATTAGGTTAATATTTGTATTTATAGCACTAGTGTACGCTGCTGTGTGAACGCATGTTTAGACCCAGATTATAGCAACATATTCATTTAAGCTGCTTCATCACGAAACTCCTATGGACACAAACACATGTTGGGAGTACACCACTGCAAACTTTCAGATATTTTAATATTATTAAAATTCACTTCGGTGGTCGAATGGTGTAAGGAGGGGTTCGACAAACTATTTTGGGCCTCAGTCGACTTAAAACTTGTCGCAGGTCCCGTGACCATCCATCGTTCCTACACTCTGATTTTGCTCTCTTTTTTTCCTTACATCTTATATTTATTCCTTAAAATCAAACTTCCTCAAATACTGATGTATCCACTCTTCTAGGAAAAGAAAATAGAATAAATCAAATGTAAGTTTTTATATTAAAGAATTCCATTATAAAATTACCGATTATGACCTCTTCATGTTCTAATGGTCACACTCAAGAGAACTTGATATACTTGTTAGTTTAGTAGACTTAAAGATAGACTTTTAATGAGAAGGTAGTTTTCTTAAGGCCGCCACACACTTACAGGAATATCTTTACAGGTATACCGGATGTGCTAGTGCAGCCACACGATACAGTTTTTCTTCTTCAGGTCACAGTTTGTTGTTGATTTTTCTTTACAACACTTTCTTTATTGGCAGCGGAGTCGATCTCTTTTAGTTTTTCCACCAATAAGATACAGCTTCTTTTTTTTATCGGTCATGGCAGTCTCTTAATTTAGTTTTCTACAGACATTAAATTTCTATAAACTCTTCTTCTATGCATTCTCTGTGGCTACCATGACACTCTGCTGTCATTGTGTACAACAATAAGTTTATAAAGAAAGAAAGGAACTTATCTAATTAACGAACGATGTGGCGCGCCTGCGCACTTTGGTATACACGCTCCGGTACGCCTGCGCAGTTTGCTCCGACCCAGGTATATCGAATGAAAAACTAAATCTTATTTGCTCCAGTCACCTGTGCAGGCCGAAATAACCGTTCAGTTATGTGTTATCCACACGTTCAGTTATACCGGACAGGCGCGCCTGTACTGGCTGTACAGGCAGGCAAACCTCACAGGTATACCAACTACCTGTACGTGTGTAGCGGCCTTTACGCGATCAATTAAAAATTGTCACGTGATGGACCGGTTGATCACAATCGACCAGTTTGCTGACTCCTAGGGCCTGTTTCATAAAGCGACAACAATTGCAAGATAATTAATTCACTTTTAAATAATACAAAAATGGGAAAATGTTTCATAACGCTATAAGTAAATACTTGTAACTACAAGTGTAGTTTTACAACTTACAGCTGTGTTTTACAAACAAATTTATAGTTTGATTTCATAAATACTCTTGTAGCTTACAAGCACTTGTAAATCAAAGGGTATTTTCTACTAATCTTAGCTAATATTTAAAATACTTTACAAGCGCAATTATTTTAGTAGGTTATTTGTGCATACTTAGTTCAGGATACTATTTTAATGAACAAATCACCCGTGTAAACATTTTAAGTAACATGAGTACTATGTTTATAGACTTATGATGAGGGCGTAGAAAATGTTACTATCGAAGTCAGAAGACAGGGTGAATATTTAGGTCAGGAGAGAAGTTGAATATCCATTAAATAGCGCAGTGCCATACAGTAATTTAGAGTCTCATAAATAAAGGAAATAGTTATAATGTATCTCAATCCATAGTTTTATTTTATAGATTAACTTTAATTTAGGAAGCTCCAAACAAAATCAATTTATGTCTCTTAATACTTTTAATAATATATATTTTTACATTTAACTACAAATGTCACCTTCTTCGGTGGCCACATGGTCTAAGCCGTCACTCTCAAGTTAGACTAGACTGAGAATTACATGGATATCCAGGTTCGAACACCAATCGGGTGTTCCGAGTGTGGTTTTCCAAAATGGTTTACCACTTTCCTTCCATGCAAATGCTGTTTATTACCTCTAAAAGGCTTCCTTCCTCATCCCTACCTTATTAAAGTAATTATCATGTGGGCGTATAACCTGAACAGGTAGTAAGACGTGGTGATAAAAAAAATACAATATATCTAAGTACCGGCATTTACCTTCAAAAATTTATAATACCTTGTAAAAAAAATGATAATTAGATGTGCTGAAAATATTTTCTAACTAACATGACCAACATTTCAAACCAACAAAACTACTTTCTAAAGTAATATCTTGTTGATATTATTGTTTAATGTGTCTTGGGTGATTTGTTTATTACTAGCCGTTTGAGCTACCCACATATTTACACGTGTAGGTTAAGGAAAAAGGAGGAAAGAGTCGAGAGCCGAAAGTGTAACATCATTTGAACAGAGAAGAAATGGAAAACAATTTAAGTTTATCCTGCCGGAATCCCAACCCCAGCCTCCTTGACATTGACAAACCGCGCTAGATCAGGCTGACGCCTTTGCGTGTGGACTTTAGTATTGTTTATTTTCACCAGGGGGGCCCTGGAGAATTAGGGGGGGGAGGGGATATTTTGAAAAGTATGTAGGAAAAACATTTTAATAGGAAATGTTTATTTTAAATAATTTAATATTTAATATTACTATGAATACAAGACAAAAATTAATGTATTAAATGAAAAATTGTAAAAAAAATATGATTACGATGAATTTGTAGATAGGCTAATAGTTTTTTGATTATTATTAACATTCGAAACATCATAATTTTTGATAAACAATTGTTCAGATTTGTTGACTTAAGGTTGATAAAGACTTTCTTTTTCTATTCAACTCGTGTCTACCGAAGAAATAAATACAGCGTAGTGGGAATATTTCATATTTAATCTTTTGTATTTCAAATTGTTGTGTCATATGTTATTGAACATTCTTTGATTCATTTTTATTAATAAACTTCCTGGGGTCCTGCAGACCACTTGTTAGGCCACCACGGACCATCATTTTGAGAAACACTGATTTAGAGAAAATGTATAAGAATTTGCATGGAGGATGAATGTAAATCATTTAGAGAAAAAAAACCCAGCACAAGTACACCCGACTGGGATTCGAAACCAAGTGAACATTTTACAATGTAAATATAGAGTTACATAAAAAAAATAGTTTGACGTAAGTTCTGATGCACTTAGAAATCAAAACGAAATAAAAGAAGTGAAAATTAATATCTTTTTGTAAACCAAGAATTTTCTTTAACATTTAATCTTCATATGTTTCAAATATACATAATATGTGAAAGCTATGTAAGTTATGTATAAACTTATTATTTCGTTGACTACCAAGGCTACAAATAACTTACTTATTCTGAGCGGTATGGATGAGAGAGTAACTTAGAGGAATTAGATGAGTAATAGCGTGGAGATGGGATGAGAAAACCTCAGTGATAAATCAAGATTTACAACCATCTACTTGTGCAATCTCAGGGGATTCTAATCCCAACTTTTACATCACCACCAATCCAATCTATTGCGAGATTGACACCTCATACTAGTCTTGAATATTGTGTAAGCTATAATCAAAATGTAATTAACTAAGCTAAGAGTGAAAGTGTTAAATAATAAAATCATTTACTTGACCAATGTCTTAGAACATACTAAAGAAATAAGAACAAAACAAAAATTCTATTCACATAAAATTTAATGAGCAAATGCTAGGCAACAGTATCAAACTAGACCAGTGTTTATTTATCTATACTTTTCAACAAATAAATGGTACGGCACACCGCACAGACTTTCTCTCTCTTTCTATAAACTCGTAAGATTTCTGAACAGAATAATGTACATTGTATCATCACCACTCCACATAAGAACACGAATAAAATAATATACAATGATATATAATCAATGAGAAAAGAGGCGCATCTTTGTCCACCTAAGAGCATTTCAAACAGTTTAATGTATTCCACAAGGGTCAACACTTCGTATTAAAATTTCGATTTCTGGTTAAAATTTTAACATTTTATAAAGTGTTGCAGATCTTCAAGTCATCGCATTGATATTTAATTATTCATTTATACATTTTGACCAATAAAAAATGTAAATATTGACTATTGAGTCTAAAATGGAGATAGATCATTGCTATGCAAACATTTCTCCTAAGAGCTTTAAGGAAAAATAACATACTTTTTTAGATACTTATATTTAATTACTCTATGGCATTGGAGAATTATTGCGTTAAGACTTAAGTAGTATATGTTTACAACTAAAGCTCACAAAATTGTATTAATATATTTGCAAATATCTCAGAAACTGTTGCTTTTATAAAAATATATGTCAAATAAAAGTTTTTTATTTCTAATAGTCCTACAATTTTGCAATGATAAGTTGTTTAGTTTCTCAAATAGTTGTGGAGATACGGAAATTAACGCTTCTGTAAAGTACCCTAAAAATCATTTTCATAGGAAAATGAAAATAGCCAGTTTATTTATAATCTTAATCAACGCCTAGATACGAATTTTAATCAAAATCGTTTGAGCAGATTTTGAGAAAACCAAATTTTTCTCTTTTCGCCCTTCAGTAAACTACCCTTAATTTTAAGTTTTTATAGACACACAGACAGACGGCATTGCAAAGACTATTTTTTAGGGTTCGGGGGGTCATGAGACGTCGACATCCATCAACATTTCAGGTTAGTTTTTTTTTACGGTCGCAATACTTAAACTTTAATGTCCAAAAAGTTAAAAAAATTCATATAATTGCGTATAGATTGAAAGTTATTGATTTTATAAAAATATGTTTCGGATAAAATATCTGTATTATAAATATATATACATATTTGTAATGCTAAGTAATTTCATATCTCAAATAGTTTCGGAGCTATTATAAAAAATGTTAATTGACGCATCAGACCGGAGCCCTTAAAGCCATTTTGCCGAAATATTGAGGGTAGCCATTTTGTTTGGAATATTTATTAATGTTTATAAATGAAATTTAATCAAAATCGTTAGAGCCGATTTTGAGAAAATCGACTTTTTCTCTTTTTGCCCTTCAGTAAACTACCCTTAATTTTAAGTTTTAATAGACACACAGACAGACGGCATTGCAAAGACTATTTTTTAGGGTTCGGGGGGTCATGAGACGTCGACATCCATCAACATTTCAGGTTAGTTTTTTTTACGATCGCAATACTTAAGCTTTAATGTCCAAAAAGTTAAAAATATATATATAATTGCGTATAGATTGAAAATTATTGATTTTATAAAAATATGTTTCGAATAAAATATTTGTATTATAAATATATATACATATTTGTAATGCTAAGTAATTTCATATCTCAAATAGTTTCGGAGCTATTATAAAAAATGTTAATTTACGCATCAGACCGGAGCCCTTAAAGCCATTTTGCCGAAATATTGAGAGTAGCCATTTTGTTTGGAATATTTATTAATGTTCATAAATGAAATTTAATCAAAATCGTTAGAGCCGATTTTGAGAAAATCGACTTTTTCTCTTTTTGCCCTTCAGTAAACTACCCTTAATTTTAAGTTTTAATAGACACACAGACAGACGGCATTGCAAAGACTATTTTTTAGGGTTCGGGGGGTCATGAGACGTCGACATCCATCAACATTTCAGGTTAGTTTTTTTTACGATCGCAATACTTAAGCTTTAATGTCCAAAAAGTTAAAAATATATATATAATTGCGTATAGATTGAAAATTATTGATTTTATAAAAATATGTTTCGAATAAAATATTTGTATTATAAATATATATACATATTTGTAATGCTAAGTAATTTCATATCTCAAATAGTTTCGGAGCTATTATAAAAAATGTTAATTTACGCATCAGACCGGAGCCCTTAAAGCCATTTTGCCGAAATATTGAGAGTAGCCATTTTGTTTGGAATATTTATTAATGTTCATAAATGAAATTTAATCAAAATCGTTAGAGCCGATTTTGAGAAAATCGACTTTTTCTCTTTTTGCCCTTCAGTAAACTACCCTTAATTTTAAGTTTTAATAGACACACAGACAGACGGCATTGCAAAGACTATTTTTTAGGGTTCGGGGGGTCATGAGACGTCGAAATCCATCAACATTTCAGGTTAGTTTTTTTTACGATCGCAATACTTAAGCTTTAATGTCCAAAAAGCTAAAAATATATATATAATTGCGTATAGATTGAAAATTATTGATTTTATAAAAATATGTTTCGAATAAAATATTTGTATTATAAATATATATACATATTTGTAATGCTAAGTAATTTCATATCTCAAATAGTTTCGGAGCTATTATAAAAAATGTTAATTTACGCATCAGACCGGAGCCCTTAAAGCCATTTTGCCGAAATATTGAGAGTAGCCATTTTGTTTGGAATATTTATTAATGTTCATAAATGAAATTTAATCAAAATCGTTAGAGCCGATTTTGAGAAAATCGACTTTTTCTCTTTTTTCCCTTCAGTAAACTACCCTTAATTTTAGGGGTAGATATCCAATTCCAAAAACCCCTCGGGGCAACCCTATGAAAACCCTAGATATCAAGTTTCAGCTCAATCGGTAAAATAGTTTAGGCTCTAGTTGGAGGTACAGACAGACAGACAGACAGACAGACAGACAGACAGACAGACGGAAATTCAAAAACCACTTTTTCGGATTCAGGAAGTCATGAAACGTCAAAATTCATCAAAATCTCGAGTTCGATTTTTTTGACGATCACCATACTTTCTCTACCTGTAAGATAGAGAGAAAGTAAAAATGATCGCAGTATACGTAACTGAGCAATAAACACTCTACTACGAGACACAGTGTGTATGTGCTACTATTTGTAGATAATAAATCATTGCAGTTAAATCATTTCACCTCTTCTAATGGTTTTAATTTTCCAGAAACTACCTTTTTATTGATTTTTTTATCTCTCCTGCAGCTCGGAGTGTTTTTGATATAATTCAAAGTGAACGTAATACTTTAATGTTTCTATCAAACACTGTATTATTAACATTATTAACATTATTAGGTGACCTGGTGGTCTAGGGGTAAGGTGTCAGACTTCTGTGCTGAGGATCCGGGGTTCAATCCTCGGTCCCGGCACAGATTTATCTGATTGCCAAACCCTTCCTTCACCTCTGACAAGACTTGTATTAAACACAACTTGTGAATGTGAGGAATGCCAGGCCTCCACCGTGGTTCGGATCCCACGTTAAACTGTAGGTCCTCCATTTCATCTCACAATCACCCTACCATCACACATTAGCGTAAGTGCGTATAACCCGAATGGGTAGTAAGACGCGGTGCTAATAATAATAATTAACATTATTACATGGTTATTACGGTGGGCAGGACATGCAGCACGGATGGAATAATATATAACAGCGTTCATGGTACTGACTGGTATAAACAATGGAACGAGACCATTGGGAAGACCTAGACGCAGATGGGAAGATAGCATTAGAATGGTCCTGAAATAAATAGCGTGTAATGAGGTGGACTAGATAGAACTAGTTCAAGATAGGGATAGATGGCGTACTTTTGTAAGGCAATGTGAAATAAATCATATAGCTAAGATACTTTTGCTTCTTTGCTGGCTAAAGAGGTCCTAAGCTCTATATTAACGCTATCTGTTTCAAATATTTTGAATTACTGCCATAAATAGGGTGACCACGCCAATCATAGAGGGATGAGGAAGGTATGGTTGTATAAGAAATGTACCTCCATTCGCGTAGAAGGAGAGTGAGGAAATATTTAGGGAAAATCATCCTTAGTACACCCGACCGGGATTTGAACCCTGATCGATATCTTCGTTACCAACAAATTAATATGAGAGTTACACGTCTGACTTGCGACCAATGACGGATATAGAGGGAGGAGGGCAAAAAGAGGGGTAGACCTTTATTTAGAAGTAACTCTGGGGTCCCTCTGGTTGACGCTGCTGCCCGTTTCTGATAATCAAACACAAGCACTGTATTTCAACACCTGTTTGTGAATTGCGGCTGCGAATCGATGATGCGTGGACTGACTAACTATACACGGATTAGGGAAAATTGCGCCCTACTATCAATCATCACACCATCAGGTGTGAAAAGTGCGCCCCACACACTGTTTTACACATTTACAAAATAAATACGCCCAAGGAGCTAACAAAGTGTTTGAAGAGTCTAGCCCAGATTTAAAAAAAAGGAGTAAAAGGTCGTCAATAATTAGTTTGACAACTTTAATTTATACTTTAATTTAACCTGATGGTTTTCTCCAAAGACATTTTAAATTTTAAGTTGATGTCACATATTTTTAAACATGTACAAAGAGTAGAAGTGTACTATTATATTATAATTTGTCATTTTGTCAAATGTTCATGGTTTTTATCTTGCTTTATTATACACCCTACCACACTTTTAATTTTTAACTTAAAAATAAAAGTGGTCCGCTGTCTTAACTATGATTTTGTTACTCCTTACTTACAAATCTTTAGAATGATTTCCAAAATGATTTAATTTATACGTTCACATCAAATGCTTATAGATAAACACTAATTTTTATTTAATTGAAAAACCTAACCTAACCTAAACAACAAGCAAAGAGACAGGCGCGATGAATCGATGTACTTTGACCTCCTCAAGACCTCATAATGTGCGATGAGTCGATTTGAAATACCCACCCTCCTAAACAAAAGGATGCAATGAACCGATCCACGTCGGTGAAAATGGTAAGGTCGTGAGAAAGTGAGAAAAGTGCGCCCATACGACACTTGTTAAAATTATTTAGGTGAGACAGACAAGTTCATGTGGGCGCACTTTTCCCACTATTAGTGTGATGATTCATGCGAGGGCGCAGTTTTCCCGGCACCCTATACACACCTTACAGAGTGGCCACAGCGGACTTCAATATTTGATGATGTGGTTCATGTGCCGCCAACCAGGACGCAACAATGTACTGCTGACGAGAAACCTTTGTGCGCGCTAGTTACACACACGTCCGTAGTAGCGCGGTTGTCAGTGGTATGTGCAGTCTATTATATTCAAGGTCATTGGCACCGGCTCATCTTGGCACGCAAGGTCAGTTTATTACTTAGGCCTATATTGTTGTGCGTAAAATGATCTCCGGGTAAATTTCAGTTGTATTGTTTTATAAACTTATAGTGACTCGTCACCTAATTTTAATATAATATCAATATTGTGTGCTGTAAAAATTAACAGCTAAGAGCCATTTCTTAAGAGATTCCTCTATTAGGATTTAATTATTATTTAATTATTGCGCTCAGTGTAGGGTTTGCTAATAAATTCAGCTAAGGGATGAGGGGAAGGTAATTTAAAGAAGCTGAACCCGGATTAGCTTGTAAGTCCAGTTTATTGCGAGAGTCACACCTTAGAGCACCGATGTGGGTTACAAGTAAATTAAAAATGAATGTTATAATTTAAAATAATTATTGACAAGTGTAGGTTAAGTGAATGGCTTGAAGTGGTTATTTTAGCACCGCGTCTTACTACCCGTTCGGGCTATGTGCATATGTACTAATTACAATAATGTGTTAGCGATTAGGAATGTTTAATTTAAAGGAAGTTCACTCGCATTTGCGTGGAGCGAGGATGGAAAACCATTTAGGGGAAAACCACCCTCACTGCACCCGATCGGGATTGAACCCCGATCTCCATCTTCAGCAGTCTAATCTACTATGAGCGTAGCGCGTTAGACAACGAGGCTACCGAAGCAAGTCTTAAAAGTGTTAAATGTTTGATCTAATAGTCTAAAGGGCATATGGAGTGCTAAGACGCACTGTAGACGTTCAGAAATCCAGCGTTATTAATCAAGGGTTTGCTATTTTCAAATATGGCTTACGCCAAAATGTAGGAGAAAGGTATCTACTTGAAGGTACATACCTTCACTTTACCGTGTTTCTCATAGAAATGCAGCAAAAATCAAATCTACTAAAACAATCCTCAATAATAGTTTAATATTCTTTAGTGACAAGGTTAAAAATTACATTATTTGTTTGAGAAAGGCGAGATCTTTGTTCATAATCCATATATATTTTATCTAAGAAATGTGTCATCTCGACTGAAACGGGGTTTAAAACTTATATTTTTACGTGAACCAATTTTAAAATAACAAAACACTTATTAAATAACGCAGGATTTATGAACGTCTACAACGCGTCTTTAGGGATGTGAAAAAAGTATCGATACTTTACTAATATCGATATTTTCCTTTAGATATCAGTATTTTTTTTACTCTATTCTTTTTTTTTCGATACTTTTACTGATATTAGTACTCACACTCTGGTATCGAAAGAAACAACTTTTTTTGATATCTTCACTCATGCTGAGATTAAATGTTAACTAGTTTGAGTGTGGAAGAAGAACAAATGACACTATTTCTCAATTCTCAGTTCTCACTTATTTTCTGAACGATAAGCCAGAAGCAACTCTAGCACTCGATCTCTTTTAGCGTATATCTCGTAGCCGTTCTTTCATCATTGTTTATCAATACGGCTTGATAAATCTTTTGTAGTCAACTCAAAAGTCCCCCAAGCAGACGAAGCAGAGACGTTTGTATACGTTACGATACCGATACTTACTGTTATCGATACTTTTAATGAGTACAGTATCGATACTTTTCTTTTGATACCACACTCATACGCGTTTTAGTGACTAGGTAAGTCGGCCACCTTAAAGTGAACATTAAGATACCATAACAGAGCTTTATCATTTAAAAAAAAATGCACGAAAAGGTTAAATCCGAACGATAATTCATCCTTCCCTAAACAAATAAAGACTTTAAAAAAATGAATCGCAACATAAAAGTATCAGATTACTGAGGGATTGTTATAGTGGTTTAGAAAATTCAGAGCTGCCCTTCTCATAGATAATGTGTGAATATGTCTTATCAAGTAGGTGGTGCCCTTAAGGAAAAAACTTTCAATTAACTATGTTTTCACAAATTCCAAAATAACCAGTAAGGTTGCGCAAAGGTCACTTTTAAACTGAAAAGCATCATCAAAGCAAAGCTTGAAACATGTAAGGCAAAGTAGAAGATTACATTCTCTTTTTTTTTTTTTTGCCCCCGGTCGGGTTTTATATTTTTTTTTATTGTCACACAACACTACTTTTAATTTCAAAATTATTCACTAAGTGCATCTGGGTAGAGAAAAATAAAATAAAAAGTACACTAATTTTTTTTATACCGACATCTGAATGTATCTAAATTTTTGTCAGAAATCCTATTTAGTCACAGACTAGTATTAAAATACTGTTTGGTAGCTGTTTTGATTAAATATTTAGACATGTTTTAATTAGTGAAATATTTCAAATTTATTCATAATGTATCGAAGTTTTATTCTTCCTTAGAAATGTTTCGAAGCTATGAATTTTATAGTGACCCGCTTCGGTGGCAGCAACTCTCGCAATAGACTAGACTGCCAATGACGGGGAGATATAGGTTCGAATCTCTGTCGGGTGTACGCAGGTTTTCCCCAAAATGGTTTTTCACTCTCCCTCCACGCAAATACGGGTACACTTCCTGTAGATATATTATTATTATTATTATTATTATTATTATTATTATTATTAGCACCCGTTCGGGTTGTACGCACTTACGCTAATGTGTAATGGTAGGGTGATTGTGAGATGAAATGGAGGACCTACAGATTAACGTGGAATCCGAACCACGGTGGAGGCCTGGCATTCCTCACATTCACAAGTTGTGATTAATACACGTCTTGTCAGAGGTGAAGGAAGTGTTTGGCAACCAAGGATTGAACCCCGGACCCTCAGCACAGAAGTCTGACACCTTACCCCCAAACCACCAGGTCATCCTATAGATATAACCTTACTAGTTTCTAAAAACCATTAGCGTAATTAGTACATAAGTGAATAACCCGAACGTGTAGTAAGACACGGGTCTAAATATATATATATAGTGGGTGTCAAAATCAAATTGAAGGATTTTAATTGACCTTTGAACATTTCAAAGCTTCGCACGCCTCTAATAACCGGTTATTTTGGAACAGCGCAGTAGTCATTGGCCGAATGAGGGCTCATAATGGTTGGTTAAGACGAGCACACTTACATTATTTTTTACCAAATATTAACACTAGTTTCAGTTTTATACATACGTGGCGTTCTAATTACGTTAATATGGTATGGAAGAGTGAGGTATAGCGTTGAAGAAATGTACCAGAATTTTCAGAGAGGAAAAATGATAAACCACCTAGGAAAAAAAAAACCTCAAATAATACCGGGGTACGAACCCCGATCTCCCTGTCATCGGTGGTCTAGTTAGTCTATGGCGACCATGCGACCACCGAAGCAAGTATTTTTGTTTATGTAAGCTCTATTATTGTTTAATATTCCTAATGTTTGTTCTATGTATATATTTTTTAATCCTTGTTGAAAGTATTACAAGGCTAGTGCCCGCACTTTATTGGAAAGCCGACATTCTTTTTTTTCCGCCTAGGAAAATTAGTAGTCCAGTCTTGAATTAATTGCGTTAACACGTCTATACGGCTAGATGAAAGTATTGACAAACACTTGATGTGGAACGATACAAATGATTAATGATATTTATGCAATAACATTACTATGCAGTAATCAGCAAGTTTCTGGCAGGACCAGGGGCCTTACCCTGATCTGAGAGACCGGAGTTCGATACCGACGGCATGAACTGGGAGGCGTTACAGAGTGGTTAATTTAGTTGTGTACATGACGGATAACGAACGTCACCACATGGCATCAGGACGTGAATCATATCCTAGATAAACCAGTTGTTTATTCGCACATCACCCTCTTCATGTGACCGTCACTCTTATAAATGGACTGGACTGACAATGATGGGGGGGATCGAGGTTCGAATCTCGGTCGGGTGTACTGAGTATGGTTTTTACTAAAATGGTTTTCCACTCTCCCTTCGTGCAAATGCCACTACACTTCCTATCCCAACCCTTAAAACCATTAGCGTAATCAGTATATAGGCGTATAACCCGAATGGGTAGTAAGACGCGGTGCTATATATATATTGAATGCCTCTTAATTGAAGGCATGTAAATTTTACAACTGGGTCATTTGACCCCGGAATTTCTGGATGTACATATGCTGTACTGGACTCAGATCTTGGAAGCTGGGGTTAAATCCCTACCTCATGAACCGAGATTGTTTTCTAAACTGGTTTAATACTGGGTGTGATAATTAATCTTCCCTTCTTCCTGTTATATTAACGGAGTGTGGATGAGGAATTTAAACTTTAGCGGAAATGAAATCAAATTTGCGTATAGAGAGTGTGGGAAATAATGTAGGGGGAAAAATACCTCAGTACAAATGGCCAGGACTCGAACCTCGATCTTCATGTCACGAACAAAACCAGACTAGACGATACTGATGCCTACGTCTATGTTTTTGTTGATACGGGTATTCACTATTCAGTACTTACAGTTTCTTATAAAGTGACCACTATAATAATTGAATTCGGAAACGTTAAGCCTTGCTTTAAAAACTGTACGACTTTTTTATTAGAAAAATACTCCAAAGAGATGGAATGGCGTTTATAAACGCGGTGATAATCTTTAATTGTAGTTTCCAGCTGTTGGTAGATAGCAGCTGATGCACCGCCAAGCTGGTGACCAACGTTCACTTTTCTTCCTACTTTCACTTTCATTAAAATAACGACCTCCTTCCATTCTGGCGTGGAACGCTTCGTGCCACTACCTTGCCACAAGCGCCGCTCTCGGCACTAGGTCAACCGGTGGACCCACGACATACACTCACACATAAGTAAACAAACACATAAATAAATAAACACATTCGCACACATAAACACACACTCTCATACATAAACACACACACTTGCACATACAAACAAACACACACTCGCACATACAAACACACATTCACGCACATCAAAAACATTCACGCACATCAAAAACACACTCGCACATACATAAACAAACACACACTCACACATACATAAACAAACACACACTATCATACATAAACAAACACACACTATCATACATAAACAAACAAACACACACTCGCACATACATAAACAAACACACACTCGCACATACATAAACAAACACACACTATCATACATAAACAAACACATTCACGCACATACAAACAAACACACACTCGCACATACAAACAAACACACACTCGCACATACATAAACAAACACACACTATCATACATAAACAAACACATTCACGCACATACAAACAAACACACATTCACGCACATACAAACAAACACACATTCACGCACATACAAACAAACACACATTCACGCACATAAGCAAACAAACACACATTCACGCACATAAGCAAACACATACTCAGATATATAAACAAACACACAGTCGCGCACATTAACATAAAAACACACAGACATGCATATATAAACATAAACAATCATACTATCATACATAAACAAACACACTTCCACACATAAACATAAACACACACCAATATATCTAGGTGTAATATTTGAACAACACCAACACCTATCCTGGAAGCCTCAACTAAAAAAAAAAGTCTTGGTGTATGCTTTCGCCTAAACTATTTGAAAAACTTATAGGAATAACAGGGAGGCTACCTCCAAAGACTAATTAAGACTGAGAAAATCTTGTATCGAATGATAGCTCCTGACGATCATTCACACCATAGTAGATACTCCATCTTCCTGAGCCGACTATATATTATTAGTATTTTACCACAATACCTCACTTTTAAAATCATTGTCAAGTAATTACATTCCTTAACTCGATAATAATACACAGTATATGTAGTTACACTACGCATGCGCACTAAATAAAATGTTGATTTTGAGTGTTGGTTTTGCATTCCCAAGCAGATAATTGTGGTGCAAGTGGAAACTATTCCAACTCACATCGAGTGGTCTGAGCAGACCTCACCGAAATCTTGTGATTGAACAAGTATATATTTTACTGTTGTTTTGGAGGTGGACATGTGAATCAACAGTACGACTTCCTGGATGGCTTTAGATTTAACTTTTCCCGATATTATTAAATTAAAAATATTCTACTCAAAACGTTAAGCTTAACAATAGTGCCTTCATCTATTGCCAGATATTCCCCGGAATCGTTATATAGAAGTTTACAGCAATGAAGATTTTCACTTTCGTTGATGGGTTTGTTCTATTTGGATGAAATATTAATATAGACCATAGAAATCCAAGGAGAGGGGTAATTAAATATTACACATCCATCTCCCCACCTCTTCAAGTGATACACGTCCATATTCCCACCCTTTCGAGTGATACACGTCCATCTTCCCACCCCTCCGAGTGATACACGTCCATCTTCCCACCCCTCCGAGTGATACACGTCCATCTCCCCACCCCTCAGAGTGATACACGTTCATCTTCCCACCCCTCCAAGTGATACACGTCCATCTTCCCACCCCTACGAGTGATACACATCCACCCCGGAGCGATACACAATAAGTGAGGTTGCTGTTTGACAATGAGGTCTAACCTGCCCCATAGTGTAGTGGTCAGAGTCCCTGGCTGTTGACCTAATGCTCCCCGGTTTGATTACCGGCTGGTACCTTGGGTATTTTTCCCGAAAGAGGAATCACCCCAATGATCACCAGGGTTTGGTTAGTTAGGTTTAAGCTAGGTTGTAAATGTTTCCAATGGTTTCACACCCTCATACTCACTATCGCCATCACCTCATCCGGACATGGAAAGAGCCTCCACGGAAAAGATGTACGATTAGTACATTCGGGCGTTCTCTGTACAACGGTACATTGGTACTGACTAATCTTTCCCAAAACTGAGCCCCAGATTGACGTATCCCGGACACATCATTAGTATTAAATAATAAAGTACCCAGGCACTGCTTTTCTTTGCTTCAGAAACACAGAAAAAAAACTCATTTTATTTCTTCCAACTTGGTTTCTAATAAATTTAAAAAAATCTAGATATAAATTTAAAATTTCACCAATGAGGTGCACATATTTGTACACAGAAGGTACTAATTTTAAAATTTCAGCCATCTGCCTGTGATATATATTACGGATGATCATGATAGGCAGACAAATAAAAGCTTCATTTTTTTATAGATGAAAAAGCCCAATGGCTAAATGATTAAACGATAATGGAAATTTAAAAATAAGGAACGATAAACTAATTGAGTGAAGAAAGCCAGCCCACCTATGCAGAGAGGAAAATGTGGGAAGAATCCAATGCACAAACGGGACATCTTCTGTCTCTCATCTGGCCTCTATATAAGAAAGTCACACACACATTAAAACACAAAGTTTTTATATTTCGGCATTAGTGACTTTATCAAATTAATTAATTAAATTTAAATTAATCAATTATGTTTAAATTTAATTAATTGAATTTAAATTAATCACATTTAAATTACAATTAGATTGAAATCACATTTAAATGACAATTAGATTGAAATTACATTTTAATTAATCAATTGCATTTAAATTAATTGTATTTACATTAATTTGATTAAATTAAATTGAGTTAGATTAAATTAATTAATTTAATTAGATTAAATTAAGACTACTATACATTTTATACCCCATCTTATTACCCGTTCGTTCTATTTGAGTATTTACACTCATGGGTTTGGGGGTTAAGAAGATAGAATTTAGAAAAATGTGATTGGTAGTCCAATGCGGATAGTGAAGCCTTAGACGATGTATATAAGTTTGTAGCCCGCGGGACACAGATGGCCTTATCTATGATCATGCACGGCCCGCGGGCTATTTAATCTTAATATAAATGTTATATAAATAAAACATTTGAGATTGTGACATTTGGAAATTGGGCTTTACTAAGGGGATATAGCAATTAGGGTTGTTGTACCAAATTTTTACTCTTTACTTATCATAAATCGATCAACACAAATGTTTAAATTTGCAAACCAAATATCAGTAATGTTTGCAAACACAGAAGTATGTGAACCTTTGGTTTTTTTATCATGAAAATTAACAAAACAAAACACCCAAAGGGCTTACGGACGCATTTGTCATCGATTATGAAAGTTATTTCAACACAAGATATACCCTTGCAAAAATAAAATAAAATAAAATTTCTGAATCAAAATGGAAAGTAAGTCTTAACACTAATATATCCTTTATTTAATTTTCTTTTTGGAACTGTAAAAATTCAAAATTATGTTTTACCTTAAGATGGTGACAATATTAATTATTAAGCTTTGCGGAATGTGGCCCCTTCGGTATTTTCAATGTTCAACGTGTCTCTTATGATCAGAAGAGTTTGACACGACTGCTATAGACCATGTGATCACAGTTTTGGGTAACAGCTTGTCAAAGATTGTTAATGGTGTCAAAAGACTTCAGAGCTGTCACAAGAAGTAGGCCTACTGCGGTGTGAAGATATGTCCCTTATTGTAGGTGGAGCCCTTAAGATGAACACACATAAAGGTTACATACAACTTTATTGAGTAATTCCCCTCAATAGATTGAGACGAGAGAAAGCCAGTGTCAGTTATCCAGCGAATTAAACGTGATGTAATAATGGCGAGACAACGGCCAATCACAAATCTTCTCCCGGTGGTCTCATCAATAAAGACACTCTTCTTTCAGCATGGCAGAGAGCCTCAGGAGATACACGTCTGTTCTTACTTCCGACGTGGAGGTTATTCAACAATAGAAATACAGGTCAGCCTGTGTGTTTGTGTGCCAACATCCCCCTCCAAACATTTCCCTGCCATCTTTACCCCGGCCCATTCCAGGAGGAATGTCTTATTGTAATCCGCAGCCACGCGGATACTATTTGACAACAAATTTCGAAATAGTTTTTACTTTTCTCTTTCAAATAAACAGCTTTCACGTCGTCCCATTGTACAAGATAGTGTTGCGTTACTCTATGTGGGATGAGACAGCATCTTTCTCACGTGTGGACAAAGACGTCATCATGGTCCTGTCTGGGTTTACCGGTGATCGGAAGGTCGGGGTTCGAATCAAGGCCGGGTTTAATCAGGTGGTTTTCTCTCATTCCCTCCAGGACAATGCAGGTACACTTTCTACTAATCATACCTTTCTCATCTATATTCGCCTAGTGTAATTATATGGATAGCTCAGTTTAAATACGGTCGCAAGATTACCACCAATTATTATTGGTGACCTGGTGGTCTAGGGGTAAGGTGTCAGACTTCTGTGCTGGGGTCCGTGGTTCAATCCCGGGTCCCGGCATAGATTTATCTGATTGCCAAACCCTTCCTTCACCTCTGACAAGATGTGTATTAATCACAACTTGTGAATGTGAGGAATGCCAGGCCTCCACCGTGGTTCGGATGCCACGTTAAACTGTAGGTCCTCCATTTCATCTCACAATCACCCTACCATTGCACATTAGCTAAGTGCGTATAACCCGAACGGGTAGTAAGACGCGGTGCTAATAATAATAATAATAATAAACCACCAATTATTCATACCTGGCGAGATATTTTTTATTTATTTTTGAGTTTCTAAGTTTAATAGTTAGCCTATATTTAGACCCACAAGATAGTTTTATATTCACTCGATCATAAAAAGTTTTTTTTAGTACCACGTCCTACTTCCCATTCGGCATTCGGGTTATACACTTAGGCCTATGTACTAATCACGTTAATTGTTTTAGGGATTAGGAAAGCTATATTAATAGGAAATGTATCCACATTTGCGTGAAGGGAAAGTGTAAAACCATTTAGGGAAAACCTCCCGCAGTACAACCGACCGAGATTCGAACCTCATCGGCATCAGCAGTCTAATCTACTGAAAGAGTAGCGGGTTAGACCACGAGGCCACCGAAGTGGGTTTCTACTTAATGACCGAGTGAAGTGAGGTCCTGTTTCAACTCGACGGTCAGCCATTTCATTTGTTCGGTATGCGGATATTTGTTCCGCGACTACTGCCAAATGCGTGGACCCTTTTTTTTTTTTAAATCGAAATTTATATCGACATTCTATAAACCTAGGCCAGACAACGTTTTTATATGGTTTTGTGATTTGGTTATTTGTTTCAAGATGGCAGCCAAGTGCTCTGTATAAGATCTCACCCCGATATATTTAATTTAAAATTCCCAGCAATTGATAGATATATTTTCTTAAATTGACATATAACGAGATTGACGTCTTAAACCGCGTATACAATGGTTATTTTCTATGAATATAATGTAAGTCTATTAATGAATATAGTATTAATTAGTTTTTTGTCTAATTTGATCACAAAGTAAAAATATCAACTTCAAATTTAAGTAGAAATTATAAAACATATTTAAACTTGAATACAAAGAGAAATCTCAAAAGACTGTAGTAGCGATAAGAACAATCACAGAACTACTTTTGTTAAGCTAAAATACAATTATGCTTGTTGTGGGCATACGTTTGGTCAAAATAAATGGAATTATTTAATTTAAAAAAATTTGGCCTAACTTGACCCACTTTTAAAAATTAACACCATGTTTTACTACCCGTCCGGGTTATACGCACAGTTAATGGATATTTGAAAAAAACCCAAATATTATAATATAATTTTATCGGGACTGATTAGTTTATTCTATTTCAAGATATTAATAAGTTTTAAAAATAATAAAGCATAATAAACGCAAACAAATTATTTGTGTGTATGTATGCACGCGTGCGAGACATATGGCTCCTCAATAATTGTGTTTTGTTTTAGAAATGGCACTTCAACCAAAAACATATTTGGACGAGATCTATCTATTAGCTAAACAGCTATAAAGAGAACACGCATGAACGTAAGAGGTCGTCAATTAGTTCAAAACTAAACGTGAGATATTTTTTATCTTTTACGATAAAGTGTACACAATCGAATGTTTCGCCAACTCTTTAAACTAGTCTTGTGTCGTGTCCATGGAAACATTTTCAAATTTGAACGTGACCTTGATCGGGTCAGGTAAAGTTACATCATTGGTCAGATCTACCTGTAGCTTTGGCCAGTATCAAGTTTCCTTGTGGTAATTTATATAAATGGTAATATTCCCAAGTCAGGTTTTTTTTGGTAGGAAGTCACCAACCTTGTGCCCGAGTGCGTGGAATAGGGACGACTATAATAATAATAATAATAATAATAATAATAATAATATTAATAATAATAATAATATTTAATAATAATAATAATAATAATAATAATAATAATAATAGTAGTAGTAGTAGTATTTAGTACCGCGTCTTACTACCCGTTCGGGTTGTACGCTTAAGTACTAATTTCGCTAATGGGTTAGAAATGAAAAAGGTTGAATATAGAATATGTGAACCCGCATTTGCGTGGAAAATTATTTAGGGAAAAATCACCCCCAGTTCACCCGAGCGAGATTCGAGCCTTGATCTCCTCATCCTCGGCAGTATAACTCAACACGAAGCTAGCGCGTTAGCTAACTACTCCACCGACGCGGGTCTAAGGGACTACAACACGCGACAAGACGGACTGGATGTTCAACAGATGCTCATCGGTGGGAACTCAGGAAAAGGTGTCAAGTTTGGTTAAGCCCTAGTTTGTCGATTACGAGAAGGTTGGGGTTCGAATACTGGTCGGGCATATCAAGGTAAATTTTCCCCAAGTCTGTTTCCAAAACTCCATTAATGTAAATATGCTAACAGGCCTGACGGATGGAAAGAAAGGATTTCACTTAGTTAATATGTTACAAAGTGTTGCGATATCGATCAAATATTATGTGCTACTAGCACCGGTGGTCACGTCGTCTAACGCGTCTCTTATATTGCACTTGGTAGCCGTTTATGATAAGATTGGGGTTTAAATCCCAACATAGAGCACTTGAAAGAGATTTACACTGGATTTAGTGTGATTTTCTCATTCCCTCTGGGCTAATGCAAGGGCTCTTCAGATATGAGAATTTGCCGCAGTGGTGGCTTGCGGTGTTTGGTGAGAGGGCAAGGTAAGGTTAGTTGGCAACTAAAGCCTATTACATATATAAACACACACAGATACTCAAATAAAGGTGAGGGGATGAGTGTGGGGGAGGGGGGGGGG
>CABFWB010005587.1:0-12074 GCA_902151455.1 Timema bartmani | reverse complement strand
CCACTCAGCCAGTCATCCAGCCAGTCATCCAACCACTCAGCCAGTCATCCAGCCAGTAATCCAGCCAGTCATCCAACCACTCATCCAGCCATCCAGCCAGTCATCCGGCCTGTTATCCAACCACTCAGCCAGTCATCCAGCCTTCCATCCAACCACTCAGCCAGTCATCCAGCCAGTCATCCAGCCACTCAGCCAGCCACTCAGCCAGCCACTCAGCCAGCCACTCAGCCAGTCATTCATCCAGTCATTCATCCACTCAACCAGTCATCCAGCCACATTTTATCATTTATTTGATTAAGTTGGTACCAAATTATTTTATTTTTACATTTATATGGGAAATGGGTTCGATCTACCCCCTTTGCTTTCCAATAATTACTTTTTTTAGCACCACGTCTTACTACCTCTTTAGGTAAAATGCATATGCACTAATTATGTTAGTGGGTTATGAATAAGTCAGGTTGAATTTAGAGGAAGTGTACCCATGTTTGTGTGTGTGTGTGTGGAGGGAGAGTGAAAAACTGCCCTCAATAAACCCGACTGAGACTCGAACCCTGATCTCCCTGTCATCAGCAGCCTAGTATAACTCGGGAGTGACGCCTTAGACAATACGGCCATCGAAGCAGGTAAATAATAATTTATTTATTATTTGTAGCCGACAATTTCCGCATGTCCATCATGGACTCTGCCTTAAAATATGAGTGAAGAATGACCCTGGGCACGGGACGATTCCTGAATAGCTCAGTGGTTAGAGCATTGGCGTACTAAGCCAAATGTTCCGGGCTCGATTCCCATGTCCAGGTGTCATTTTTCAATTTTCAGAATAAATTATTTATTACGCATATGGCCACATGCACTTTAACCTCAATGAATAGTCTAAGCTGTTAAAGAGTAAAACTTTTTTTTTTGTAAGTCGTGTTCTTGTGGTTCATAAAATACTCGTTTAGTAACCTCAATAAAAAACTAAACTAGTTTTTTTAAATCAGGAATTTGGAGAATGTGACGTCATAGAGTCAACTAGCACCGGCCAAATCTGCCATCGAACTTTCCCCAAGTTGTTCGTGACCTTGAGGAATGAGTTCATCCTATAGAGAGTGAATTACAACACCGACCTCACTCAAAGTTGGTATGTATTGTTCACTGGATTGCCTTTGAACTTTAGTTAAACCCCGCTGCGTGTCAAGTTCAGTGTGTAGTAGCCTAGTAGGGCAATAAATTGCTCCGTACCTCACACATTACATGAGTTGTCAGTACGAATTTGGTCCACATGGGTGGGAACGTGGGCTGAATACCGGGTTGTCGGATTTCGGCCATGTTAAGAGTGGCTGGGAGGTAGATTGTCTGATTTTGGTCATGTTAAGTGTGTCTGGGGGGTAAGTTGTTGGATTTTGGTCATGTTAAGTGTGCCGGCAGGTGGTAGGTTGTCGGATTTTGGTCATGTTAAGTGTGGCCGGGAGGTGGTAGGTAGTCGGATTTTGCTCATGTTAAGTGTGGCTGGGATGTGGTAGGTTGTCGGATTTTGGTCATGTTAAGTGTGGCCGGGAGGTGGTAGGTTGTCGGATTTTAGTCATGTTAAGTGTGGCTGAGCTGTGGTAGGTTGTCGGATTTTGGTCATTTTAAGTGTGGCATACAATCACAACACAAACAAAACAAGGACTTTGGAGACTGGCTATTCTCACGTGGCGACTTCACACATGCAACTAAATTAATGTCTTCCAATTAGGGTGGGATGGTAGGAAATGCAAGTTAAGGGCAGTATTTTTGCAGCATTTAGAGCAGACAATTTTTGCCAGCAAAATAAATCAAATATTACTACAGCAGATACGCCAAGTTTAATTTTAATAACAAGATAATCTCAGTTCTTGAATATCTATCAAGGTAGCTTAGAAATTTATTAGAGATTTTTTTCTTTTAATCTTAAATTTTTCTCATCAAAAGCTAACTATGTTCATGACAAATATTCAAGAATTGCTGAGATTATTATGTGTAGTATATTAAACTTTATGTTTTTAATATTTGATTTGTTACGCAAAAAAAAAAGTATTTGAAAACTTCAAAAACCCTGATCTTTTATCGTGTACCCTTGCAGCCCACCTTAAAATGTCAGTCTAAATAAAGTTTTATTGGAGTTCTCACAATTGGCGATACGATTTTAGACCTTAAAAAGTCTGATATTTTTTATACCAAAACTTTATAAATAAATAAATAATAGTGATCACATTTAAATAATAATCTAAACATAAAAATCCACAACACACAATCACTTGAACAAAGTGATTCAAAAATTGAGGTTATCTAGATTTTTTTGATTTCGTAATTACAAAGCGCCATAGATAAACATAATGACAATAAAATACAGATTTATGTTAAATTTGGGTCATTCTATGCTTTGTCTTTCCTCCAGGTCTTACTACTTTCTCAGAATGAACGCATATATATATATATATATGCATCCATACATATATATATATATATGTAGTAAAGATAAGGTAGGTCAAATTGAAAGAAAATATACCCACATTTAGTAAAAAACGCCCTCAGTTTAACCAGATAAAATGAGCTTGATATTTAGACTAAAATAAGTTTCATTACAAAAGAATGCTCACAAGGGGGAAAAAAATCTGCAATAATTTAACCACACTTACTAACATAAACTGGTTTAAATAAATAAGATTAGGAGGATGATTATAAATACACCAGCACCTGTCTTTATAGAGGATTGAAACCGATTAGATAAATGTATAATCTAAGCTATCCTGGTAGAATTTGAACTACGGTCACCTAACTCAGCGAGCTCAAACCACTAAACCAACCCTGGCAGTAGTTAATATTGTTGAAATAGCAGGTATTTATGTTTAAGAATATAAAACTAGGTCATTGCTGTGAGGTGTTGTAATTAAACACTAGGATGGCAAAACTAACTTGAATTTCAACAGGACGGAAGCGTAGAGGAAACTTAGAAGTAAAAGTCGGTGCTCGTATAAACTAGAGTAGGACAAATAATATAGCAGAACGGAATGGGAAATTTTATTTTAAAAATTACGGACATGTATTTTACGTACGACCATGCAGCAATAATTTTTTTCCACCCAGTCATTGAGAGACTAAAAATAAACAGGTCAGCGAATACCAGCTTTGGAGGTTGTTTTGTTTTCGTGTAGTGCGCATCTTACCTCCCGTATTATACAATATAGGAGTAGGGATGAGAAAGATAGAATTTAGATTAAGGATACTTGCAGTTGCATGGAAGGAGAGTGGAAAACTATTTAGGGGAAATAACTTCTCTCTGCCAGGATTCGAGCCCCAACCTTTAAGTCAGGGGCAAACCAGACAAGATGAGACTGACGCCTTTGTATGTGTGCCTACCGGTGAGAGTATTAAATTTTTTAAATTTATGTATCAATGGTATTTAACTTAAACTTCCAGAACCAACTGATTATATCCAAGAACAACTTACAGTCTGATTTTCATAGGAAGCCCGTTGTTTGAAAACTGGAGAGTCATTTTGCCACAATGACGGAAACAAATATTACAATTGTATTTACATTCTTAGTCTGTTTTATTAATTATATATAGATAAATTATATTGTAAGCCATGAGGAGGTATAATTGAAAGCTTTTGATAACTTTTTGTATGAACTATATAAATAATTTAAGTCAAATTAAACATATTTATACAATGACTAATGTTTGTGGTCGAAAGTGGGCTTCCAATAAAAATCAGGGTTTCACAAACTAGCTTCAACTTTTTTTTTTTTTACCAATAATTGTTTTTCCAGTAATGTCGAGAATCGTACCCGGGATTCCTGGCATAATTAGTAGAAATATTTTAGACTTAAATAGTAGAGCTAGTAAGTTAAATCGAAATTAGATTTGTTTTTATCTATAGTTTTTAAAAAAAAATATAATTTATACACTGAACTTTGCATTTGGTGAAACATTATATTATTGATAATTCAAATAAGTGGAAAATAACCTTGAAACAGGAGTCGAACCTGTGACTTTGGCATGCCTGTATCGGTATTTAAATTTGATTTTAGCCTTAGGACTGATCCTATGGACAGCCAGCCATCACCTAACAGTTTTTGATACAGTATTATTATTATTATTATTATTATTATTTAGCATCATGTCTTACTACACGTTCGGGCTAGACGCATGTGTACTAATTATACTTGTGTGTTAGGAATTACATAAGGCTAGATTTAGTGGAAGCGTACCCGCATTTGTGGGGAAGGAGAGTGGACAACCATCAAGAAGAAAACCACCCTCAGTACACCCGGCAGAGACTCGAACCCCGATCTCCCCATCATCAGCAGCCCAGTATATTTCGAGAGTGACGCTTTAGACCATGTGACCACTGAAGTGGGTAAATATGAATTAATATTATTGCTAAACTATAATTTTACTGTACTTCCCGTTTCTGACAATCCAAGTTTTCCTGCCGAGTGAAGCGGCGAGTATGACTTCAGTTGCACGGACAGATTCTCATCTCATCTCACCGTCAGCCTCTCGCTAAACAAGTGGGCAAACAGAGGATGGTTCCACCACCACCTTCTTCGCACCTACTGGAGCAAATTACATCACCGCCTAACTATCGACTAATTATCAGGCAAATACAACTTATGGAGGAGTAAAATATACCCCGATTTGTGTTGGAAGAACAGTTTAGAAAAAATTATTCTATTATTAGAACCGCGTCTTACTACCCGTTCAAATTATACGTTTAATTGATAGTTACGCTTATAATTTTAGGGATTATGAAGGTTATATTTAAAGGAAGTGTACCCACATTTGCGCGGAGGGAATGGAAATTTTTTTTTGGAAAAGCCATCCTTAGTACACCCGAGTGAGATTCAAACCTCGATCTCCCCGACATCGGAAGTCTAATATACTGAGAGAGTAGCGAGTTAGACCACGTGGCCACCGAAGCGGATTTTTGGAAAATACAATTTTTTTTTGTGGCCAACATTGATAACACTTTACCATATTATTTGTGTTATCATATAGGTATTGATAATATCTATCAAAAGTGACTACAGATCGCGTGATCTTATGTATGAATATATTAAAATTGTTTTAATAACTACGAGATGCTGCTCTTGTCACCAAAATCCGGGTATACTTTACTCCTCTACGAGTTTCATTGGTGTGATAATTAGTCGAGATAACACTATGGCACGGCACAAAGTATGATCCGGGGGCAGCGGTGCTGGTCCTGGTGTTACGTTACAGAACCTTATTTACATTTTAAGTGTTGGTTTTATTATTTTGTTGATTTTTTTTAAACTGATACGTTTTAACGCAAATCAGGGCAGGTTTTCTCAAACGTTTTATCCTCAATCATCGTTTAAAAATTCACATGTCAATAACATAACATATTTATGAGAAAAGCGCTTTTAAAAACATGTATACTCTAACAATTAAAGTTATAATATAATCGTTTTAAATTTAATAAAATGAATACTATTCATGGAAAATATTACCAAGCCTAAACTGTGTAACTTTAAAATCTTGAAATATAACCTATTATTTGAAAGGATGAGTTTGTTTGCTCGTACAGATCAGGTTCTATATTTGTGAGACATGCGGGAAAGTAATTTTCAACTGCTAGCTGGTTTTTAAACCTAGGTTCGATTGCAGTTTTTGCCTAGCAACTACTTTCACACACAAGTGAAGATGAAAACATAATAATTTTAATCGAGATTTTGGCCAAAGCTTAATATTTTCTTCTTTTTTACTGCTTCATCTAAAGAAAAAGTATTGTAATCGTGAACATTTTCAGATTCTAGATGATGATAATGATGATGATGATGATGAATCTGTTTTAGCACCCTCAGTACACCCGACCGGGATTCAAAATACGATCTTCTCATTTTAAGCAGCCCATTCTATTACGAGAGCTACGCCCTAGAGCAGTCAGCATGGTGTTTACTCAACTTGACCAATGAAATTCCTAAAATTCCTAACTTTTTCCCTTATCATTTCCTAAAATTCCCGACTCACAAGTTTGCCACGCCCTTCTACCCCCCTCCAGACCCCATCCCGCACGTTTTTTTATTGATTTTTTTTATGAATGATAGTAAGTTTAAAAATTTAAATAAACCTTTTTTAAAAATGTGTATTAACATAGTCTAATAGGAATTTTAAAATTATAAAATATATTACACAGCTACAAATAAAAAAAAGACAGTTTGAATCACATTGTAATTTACTGATGCAATTTACTAATTTAATGATTATTATAATTTGTATTTTGTGAAAAACAACATTCTCCCGGATTTTTTTGGGGGGGAATTTACCAAATTTCCGACTTATTCCAGTTTTTTCCCGATCACTTTAAATTCTCGGTTAGTTACAGTTTTCTCGAATTACTTTGGCAGTGGTTCCCAACCTTTCCCATATCATGGGCCCCCTCAAACTATTGTTGATTTGCCCCTCCCCTCCTCCCAACACAAACACATACACGAGGTGAAGTTAAAAACCTACGCACACATTTCTAGTCTTTACATAACTAGTTTCATATTAATACAAGAATAAATATGTTTAGCCGGACAATAAAGGAAAAACGCTAATGTTTAAGCAAATTTCGAAAAGCGAATTTTTTTATGATGAGAAAATACAAATAAAAAAATCAATTAAAAATCTAAATTTGTTTTGGGGACACCTACAGGACTCTTCGTGTACCTCAGGTTGTGAACCACTGCCTAAGGCCATTCGACAACCGGGGTGGTTAAATATAAATTTCTATAAAACTGTTCCATTGGTTACCTTCTCGTTTCTGTGGAAGATTTTATAAAACTATTAGACTGTTTCATTTCTCTGTTAAATAGATAGTTTTATAAAACTGTTCCTTTGTTTCAACTCTTTGTTAGCTGAATAGTTTTTTGTAACTATTCCGACGTTTTGTGTTTCTGTTCATTGGAGTATATTTTTTAAACAAAACAATGGTGTCATCACAATGGTCATAAAGCAGACGACCAGACCAGTTCATGAGAGGTCAATGGAAGTTTGGCAGTGCTGCAGCGGTTGGGAAGCCACGTAGCACATTCCTTTCCTTGCAAAGATATAGTATTCCACTAGGATTAGCACTCAAATATTAAATACACATTAATTATAAATTCAGCATACGTTTCTTCATACTATATTAAAAAAATAAATAGTACATCTTTATTTTTCAGAGATAAAATGAATGATTCCAAGTTAAAGATAAACATTTTGAGCGATTTTCGCTTTAACTGCAAGACACAAAACATTTGTTTTCCAATGTCCTCACTCGTAGGCAAAAACAAAAAAAAAAGTTTTTAAAGTAGCGGCTTATCTTGATAGTAGTGTAACTAAGGTAAAACCATTGTTTTCCTTTTCTCGGCGTTGTTCCGAGCGGTTCACACGATAGGAAAGAAGTTGTTGCCAATTATAATCTTATTTTTAAAGTTTATATAGTAGAGGCTTACAGCCAAAATAAATGAAAATTTGCTTCATTAATGGATTTTATTTATAGTTTATGTAAAATTAATACCTCCTAATATTTATGTGTATTTTTATTTAAATACATCCTTTTAAATATCTTATCTTGTCCGGAAGCATACGACCTAGGCTTGTCCACGTACTGTACCACGACCTAGGCCACAAAAAAGGTATATGCCCTAGAAATACCCGGGAACATACAGCTTATACAAATGGATTACAATTATTTCTCATTTTCCTTTAAAATAACCCAAAATTAAGATATTTTATTATTGTTGCTACGCGTCTTACAGACGATTCTGTTAACCTAAATTTACATTGGTGATTCTGGAATGACGAAGAAGGTAAATTATAAGTAAATACTCCATCAGTACTCTGAAAAAATAATGCGAAGAAGTTGAATTGTAAGTAAATATACCATCGGTATTCTGAAAAAAATAATGCGAAAAATTTAACGGTAGAAAACCATTATTCCAGGTGGATTTGAACCTTGTCCTTCTAGCTCAGAGCTAAGCACTCAGAGGCAGAGCTAACTCTACAGGTATGTTTGTCCAATACAAGGATCTCTACTGTAGTTAAGACTATTGTCCAGAGAATGCGCTTTGTGTTGCATTGTTAATGGGCAAGTAATTTAGCGGTCACGTAGTGACTGTGTTTACTCTTCAATTGCCATACGGAGAGTCTCTGACATCTGAAGCAGTTCCTAGATCTACTTTCATTCATCAGGTCATGTGATCTGCAGCTGTCACCTTTGATATATATTATCACAATGATAATATTATAAAATATTATTAATTTTGGACGCAAAAAAATAGTTTTTAATTTTCTAAAGGCCCTTCCTGTGACAATTGGATTATCCACAGTAAACTAAAAGAGTTTTTTTTTCTTTTTTCATAGCCACGTCTCATTTAGACTATATACGCATGTAAGTGTTAATTACGGTAATGTGTTGAGGATGAGGAAGTAAGATTCTATGGAACATATATCCTTAACGCGGGGAGGAAGAGACTTGCTAAGCCATGCGATTACCGAAGCGAGGGTTGATAAAAAGTGCCCTGAAATGATAGGAACCAAAAAATTTGGCTTAGAGTTAAATAGAAAGTATAAGTTTTGACTCTAGCAGTGTGGTTAAAAAAGAAAAGAAAATACAAAATTTTACAAAACTAATACGTAGTTTAGATATTAAATGAGATAAAGAAAAATGTCAATCTGATTAAGTCTGCCTTTTTTTGTCGGTCAGAAACATCAACTAAAGGTGTTGAAGACCTTAGTTCGATTCCATGGTCAGTTGATTAAAATAGTTTCGTATTTTTTGTGTGGGTTAATCCTATTTCTTTGTTTCGTGTGCTAGATGTGTCATAGATATATATTTACTTATCATCGACAGAGCTGTGTCTATGTCATAGACAAAGCCGGAAGTCTAGTCAGTTCGCAAAATGACCGGCCACTTACAGATTTGACCACCTAAATAAGCCAAAGCACGAACTATATAATAATTCACCAGCAGTCCATGCTTTGGCCGGCCAGTTTTAGATATGGCCGTAGGAAACTGGCCAAAGTAAGTGATTATATATATCTCACTTATATTTTACTATGTGTAAGGTCACCTAAAAGAGATGAACCAAATGTTCGTAGCACTGTGAAGCCTTTTTATTTACATTTTGGTGCAGTCTTAGTTGTTACGACATTTGGAGTTCCCTAGCGATTAGGTTAGTTTAAGTTAAGTCATATTAAGCTAGGTTAGGTTATGTTATGTCAGGTTGGGATTGTGTTTTATCATACAACCCAACACTTCAGGCAGTGGCAAGATTGTCATTATTAATTTTCACTATGACTGGCCAGAACGCAAATTCAAATTTACACTCATCAATATTTTGTGATTTGTCTGGACCAAATGGCCAATGTGGGAAGGGTCATACGAATTCGTAAAGTGGCCTGTTTCGGTCTTTGACCGTAACATGTATACTAGCCTTGTTGACTGGTTCAAGATGCACCGGGATTTAATCCCTAAGAGTTTGAACCAGGAATATTTTCAACCTACAACTATTTTTCGGATGAATACTTATTCATTTTATTTAAACTCATCCTTATCTGTCTATTTACTTGTATGAGATAGTTCAAGTCACTAATAGCCGTGATACTGTTATTGTTACACCTGATAGTAATTAGTGCCTTTAAAAATGCCCTAAGCTAGGGGAACAGGGTGAGAAAAGTGCAACATTTGCTCCGCAAGAGCACATGGACAGCAGCAATAGGAAAATAAACAAACTAGATTTATTTTTAAATCAAAGGGGTGTTTAAAATACAATTTGTTCAACAAACCTCAATATGATACCATATAACTTAGGTTACAGAATAAATGAATGCTAGAAAAGACACATCAACCAGTTACCCAGCAGTTAATTTATCGCTGTGAGAAAGAAACCTCTAATCACCAAATATTGTATCTGTCATGCCGGAAATTGAACCCGTGACCCTTGGTTCAGAGGGAAGGAACTAAGACGTCGCAATGCAAGAAACTGAAATCCAACCTCTTTAAATTGATAGTCTGTTACAGTCAAGCCTGTCCACTAAGTTTTCGCTACGCTGTTCTAGATCAATTAGGTTTCAACTTGTGTGCTTATTTAATAATAATAATAATAATAATAATAATAATAATAATAATTTCAACTTAGATTTAAATTTTATTTATTATAGTGCTGGCCAACAGTCGTGAGACCTATGATAGGCCAGTACTGAAAAGTACACAAGTACCTTTTAATATAATAATAATAATAATAAATGTATTTGCCAAATAAATAAAGGCCATTACTATTATTATTGTTATTATTATTATTTAAGACACGTGTCTGTAAAACGCATGTTATGAACACCAGAAAGCCTAACTGTTTAAAACTACGAGATAGATTTTGAGAATACTGAACTGTCCCAAGTTAAGCTTTAAAACGCCCATCCCGTGAAAGTGAGTGAGTGTGTGTGTGTGTGTGTGTGTATGTGTGTGTGTGTGTGACGTCCTATCATAAAACCAAGCCGGTTGATAATATCAGCTTCAGACGACCTTGCAAAAGCACACATGGCCTCCTATCATTTATAACAGGGTTTACAAAATGCTATACATGGCCATATGAGATCCCACAGCTTTGTGCTTTCAGTCCATGACACTTATATTTTACGATCTATGTTTGAAAAAAGAAAGAAATAACGTAAATGGTAAGTATATGAAGGTTCTATAGTATCCTTCGTCTAACCTGTAAGGTATTTAGCCTACCTTGCATGATTCCACTATAACCTTTCTTCAGATAAGACCATAGTTTAATACGTTATGGTTAGCTGTCACACGTGTGTGAACTGCCATGAGTAAGGTGTGCGTGTGTGAACTCGAGCTCGGGACCCTTAACTAAGTAGAAATCACGCTACCAACAATCTCAGAGTTACTTAAGGATTAAAATCAAATCTTTTTGGCCACAGCCTCCGGTTACAGAAAGAGATAATTGTAAAACCCAGTTTCTTGAGTTCAGGGGGACATGATGTAATCTAGAGGTTAAAAATTGTTACAATTAAGAAAAAAAAATTAGCACCACGTTCTACTACCTGTTCAGGTTATAGGGCAACACCTATCTATTAATTACGCTAATAAGTTAGGGATGAGGAAGGTTGAATTTAGAGGAAATGTACTTGCATTTGCGTGAAAGGAGAGTGTAAAACCATCTTGGCAAAACCAGCCTCAGTACACCTGACTGGGATTCGAGCCCTGTTCTCCCTGTCATCAGCAGTCTAATCTAACAAGAGAGGGGGAGACGCCTTAGACCAAACGGCCACCGATGAAGGTTTTTACTATTTCAATCATTTACTTTCTTCATATGATTAAGTAAGTGGGAGAGGTAAAATATTTTTACTTGTCCCAAATTTGTGTGTGTGTGGCCTGCGTCCCTTCCCTCCCCCCACCTACTTTATGTTTGGTTTTAGAAATTGGCAATTAGACCAAACACTTTGTTAGCCCCTGATTGATGGCATTTATATCAACTGGAAGATGTACATAACTGGGTACAAAGAACTCCATTGCGGGTACGACACGATAGTCGAGTAGCAGTTAGTAGCCTAATGTGCCCAACGCGAGTTACACTTCATGACAGTTGAATATCGGACAAGCTTTTTTCTTTGCTCACGTAACGCGGGCTACACCGTATAATTAAAATAAAAACAGTGACAGTTCCCCGTGCCCGAAGAGATATGAAACGTTACTCAATATTTAGAGAGAAAAAAAAAATCAAGGATACAAAAAAATACACTAATGGCTTGCCAAGGAAATTAAAACAAAACCAATGGCGTTATATGGAACAAATACAAAGTGGTTTTATTAATAATCATAACATATGACGCATCAAAGCCTCGAGCTAAGGGCGTTTTGTCCCAACACCGAGTATATATTTGATTGGTTTTTATCATTGTGGGACTCGAGGATGATCACAGAGGTGCGTCGTTTGGGTTAAACTTTTTTTATCCCTGAGTCTTACTGCCTGTTAAGGTTATACGCCTATGTATTAATTACACTAATGGGTTAGGGATTAGGAAGGCTTAATTTAGAGGAAGTGTACCCGAATTTTCGTGTA
>CABFWB010005586.1:0-43166 GCA_902151455.1 Timema bartmani | reverse complement strand
AAAATTGTTTTGATAGAATCGTCACAATACACACTCTCTCAGTGGCAAAAGTGTTTTGATGGGTCCCGCTATGTAGTCACCTTTCTATCAAAAGCTCTGCTATGGAGCATGATTTTTCTACATATGCTCCCCAACGTGAATGCCAATCCATGAGCCTCTTTTTCCTTTAGTAGTTGTTCCTGTTGCAAGATACTATGTAACCTTAGTTGAATGATACCTTAAAAAAAATATGACCACATGGTAAAGTATTGACCTATTTAATCTATTGGGAAAAATATCTGTAGTTAAAAGCTTTTAAATGTGATAAAGCTATTTAGAGAGAATCCTACTGCTATAGCCTTGGCATTATCTCTCATTGAGAATAGTTATGATCAGTTAAAAAAGCATAAATTTACTGTAAAAATTCTATAGAGAAGTTTTATACATTTTATTCACAAATTCGTTTAAAAAAATCAAGAAAAAAGTAAACCTTAACACAATATTTTCAAATCAAAATATTTAATTGTAATTCTGGAGCTGATATATTATGAATTCCAAAGTTTTCAGTGAGAGGGGTGTGGCTGCATGGCTTGGCACAAATTTTTTATATCTGGCTGTCTAGTTTAAACTTTCAAGTGGAGGTCCGGCTTCAGATTTAGCCTCTTGTGGTACTTATTTTTTAGGTACACCATGGATGAAAAAACACTCTCACAGAGATATGTTGTTGATAAAGGTATGATAAGCTTTATGGCATGGACAACGATATGAGGAAACTCCTTCAGTCCCTGCAACCAAAAGTCTGGCAAAGATATTTTCTTAAGTTTGGATTTGAGGGTTTCATAACAGGACAGTTCAATCATTTCTTCCTTTTCTTTCGTTGAAAATAAGTTCGGTAGACTGGAGTCTTCAACTGCAGAAAAAGGATCTCATATTCAGAACTCGCTCTCTAAATTCTCAGGGACATATTTGCCAAAGTCTTCAATCAAACCCAAAGAATGCTCTTTTACGTCATTGACAACAGAATCATGAAACTCAAGTTCATTTTCTTCTAAGAAATTTTCTAAGGACGGAAAGAATGATAGCTGTCCCTTCACAACTTATTTTGTTGCAAATTGAAGTGTCTTTGCTAAAAAAATTATTTTGTCATGAATCATGAAGGGTGTTGTGTGTTTACCTTGTAGACCTTTATTCAGCTCATTAAGTTGCTGAAATACATCAGCCATGAAAGCTAGCTTGCACAGCCACTGCTTATTTGTAAATCTGTCACTAAACTCACGCTTTCTGTCATAGAGGAAAACTTGAACTTCTTGTTTCATTTCATACAAACGAGCAAGACGATTTCCTTTGGAAAGCCATCTTACCTCAGTGTGGAAAAGAAGATTACTATGCTCGCTACCCATTTCTGCACATAAGATTGCAAATGATCTGGATTTGCCTGATTTTGATTTTGATTTTATGAAATTAACGGTCTTCACTGCTTCTGTATATACTATTTTCATATCATTTGGAGATTTCCTGGCAGTTAAAGCCTCCCTGTGAAGATTAGAGTGGATAAATTTTGCCTGTGGGGTGGCCTTCTTGATCTGGGAAACCACTCCACTATGCTTAACAGTCATAGCTCATGTACCATCAGTGAAAATTCCAACGAACCTATCCCATTATATACCATCTTGAGTTACAAAGCCATCAATAGTATCAAATATCTCTTTGCCGTTGTGCGACCTGGGAGCTCCTTGCAGAACAAAATTCCTTCTGCTACAGTGGGGGTAGAAAAAATATGTCTAATAAATGCTTGTAGCTGCACCATATTTGTGCAATCTGTACTCTCGTCAAGCTGTAGAGCAAAGTATTTTGTGGACTTCAGTTTGTTAATTAGTTGTTCCTCCAACTCATTAGCCAGACTTCAGATTCTGTGAGACACAATATCATTAGACAAAGGGATAACATCCAGCAGATTTGCTTGTTTTTTTACCAATAACACTTGACACCATGTCTTTGGCAGCAAGCAGTAAATATGACTCGCCATCAGTGTGGGGTTTTCCAGCCCTTCCTATCACTGAACTGATTTTTAATTACGCTTCAAGGCCCTTTACATTCAGAGATGAAAACGAGACAATTTTTTGTCTACCAGATCTCATCATAGCTCCTTACGCTTAAAAATGTCAGGTGGCTTACTTTTCAGGTTCTCATGTTTCATATTAAAATGTATTTTTAATAAATATGGCTTCATTGAATTGTTGGAAAGGGTCTCATTACAAATAACACATAAAGGTATAGGTTCTGACTCACTTCCTGTTTAAGAAAATCCTAAAGACAAGTATTCAGGGTCATGCTTTCTTAACTTAAGCTAATATTTCTTCTGGTGCGTAGGCCTAAGCAAAGAAGATTCAGCTTCCGTTGGCTTAACAACATCTTTACAACCATCATCTTCACCAGAATTAGCCTCACTTTCCAATTGGAGTATTCTCCTTTCAAGAGGCCAGGTTGGTTTAATTAGCCCCTTATCCATCTTGACCGATACGAGAAAAGGTTTTAAAAAAATACTTCATGCCCTTCCGTTTCTGGGAAAAAAAAAATGGGAAAAATTAAAATATTCTACTTAAACTCTCGCAACGCTATTTTCTACACGTTTAACTATCAAGTGATGCTAAACCAATTGGCAATAAAGACACTTATAAGAACAGAAAGAGGTCTTTTTTATATATATAATATATACCAAGCATGGATCCAGGGGTTGTTGTCAGAGGGAAGGGGGGTGAATGGTTTTCAGGCTCCTCAATGATAATCGTTGAGAGAGAAAGAGTATGTCACCAAGTCGTGACTATTCATGAAAAATGCTCAAAGTAGATACTCTAAAAATAAGCAAGATAACAACTGCTAATATAGAAGGTGTTAAGTAGAGGGTTGAAATTCTCAAAGATTGGTCTCCAGCTGAGATCAAATAGGGGAAAAAGAGGGGTGGAAATAACCAGATAACGGTAACTGACAAAAATTAGAGTTATCCATAAGTCCCTTGTCATTTTGCCCATTTTACCTCGAGAGCTGCTCGCGTACCTTCTGGAAGGTGCCCACATACCCCTGGAGGTATACGTACCCCAGTTTGAGAACCGCTAGGCTAACACATTTTCTAGTATTTATTTTATGTTGAAAAAAGCGTAGACAGAAACTTATAACATTATAAGGTGTTAAAACAAGTCTGTCCTACAACATTTGTATCTACAAAAGTTGAATTTCAATCTTGAATTTCAGTTGATTCGGTTACATACTTGCTTTAAATAAGCCTAATCCCATATTAAGGTATTGATGTGAATAATAATCAGCACTAACCTTTTGAAAACCATATCTACATCTGTTGCGATACTGTAAGTTTACTATCAAAATAGTATACAATCGAAGAGCTTCAAAATTTTGCCACAAGAACACTGATGCGTTCTCACTAGCGCCATCAACGTCTAAACACGCTTCCTAGAGTTTGGTAATTTTGTAATTAAGAGGTCACATTTAAAATACTGTAATCACTAGTTTAAGACTTTAGTTTGCTAAACTAGATTAAAATCAGAATTAATAAGTTGTATAGCATTAATTATTTATATTACACTTCATATAAAATTTCACTGTTACAGCTCAGTGTGTAACTATCTAATTGAAATCATTTCCTTCATTAGAAAAAAAATATTATGCTCCCTGCTACATATTCTTAGAATGCTTTTTAAAATGTTAATCTCCTAGATATAGAGTACGCCTCGCTATACCATTGTTTTCAAGCTTATTATATAAATTATATTTTAGGTTTTACATTGTAGATGTTAAAAGTGTAGATTTATTTTAGCCACTTAAGTTACTACTTAGCGTGACATAGGTATGTAATGTCAAATTTATTTTTAATGTGGTTTGATTATTATAATTAATGAATAAAAATTATATGTGTCATGAAACCTTAGGAATATGACTGGTTTGAAATATTTATCAAACAAATAATTTCAGTATAATTTAACTCTTTAAGAAATACGAACCAAGCAAACGTTCTTCTCACCATTGTAATTTAGCTGGAAATAACTAACCAGGCAAATAAAATAGATCACAAACGCCTTTAGTATTAAAATAATTTGAATTATCATTTTGGAAATTCATCTTTTACAAATATTTAAGTTAAAACAATATAATATCTAAGTTATATATTCCACAAACTTATCAACATGTCCAAAACTTAACGGTACTGACAATGAGTTTGAAAAATAGCGTATGATTATCTAAAATGACTAAGCTATAATATATAGGTAACAATATAAATTATGTTAAATAGTGAGGATAGTTTATAATGAAATAATAATCAAGTTGAATATAGTGATACTTAGCTCCAGAGGTTTTTTTTTTTTGCCAAAATCAAGAAAGAAAAGATTTGTAAAAATATAATTGTTTGAGATTTAATTATAGAAAATAGTTAAATATCAACAACGAGCTAATCGAAGGACATTTGCCACAATCCTTCCAAAAATGTACCCGCTTGAATCAACCGAGACAGAACGTTTGGACCAAGGATAAGCCCCATTTTCCTTCCTACCCTAACTAACCTTTGACGGTAACAGATCTTAGGAGTGAATTGTCACAATAAATGTGAATACTACACTTACGTTTATAATAGTTCCCCGTTACTTAGGTTGCCGCACCTTCTGAGTTTGCAACCATCCTTGACAATGCTCATCTTAAATTGTTGTCAACTTTCACATATATCGCCAAAGACGATTGAACAGATGCCTACTGGATATTTAAACTTGAGTCAGAAGTAGACTGACACACAAAGTAGACCTAATTATCATGTGTTTTCACAAACACTTTGAAAGTCCTATGACCAATCTGATACAAACGAGCCATGTATTTCAGCTGGGATATCCCTTTATTGTGCCAAACGTCCTATGGCCAATCTGGTTCAAACTAGCCGTATATTTCAGCTAGGTCATCCCATGATTGTGCCAAAGTCATATGACCAACCTGGTCCAAACGAGCCGTGTATTTCAGCTGAGATATCCCATGATTGTGCCAAATGTTCTATGAGCAATCTGTTCCAAACGTGCCTGGTAGCTCATCTGGGATATATCTTAAGTGTTCCAAACGTCCTATGACCAATCTGATCCAAAAGAGCCGTTTATTTCAGCTAGGATATCCCATGATTGTGCCAAACGTCCTATGACCAATCTGGTCCAAACGAGCCGTGTAGCTCAGCTAGGCTATTCCTTGATTGCACCAAAATTCTTATACTGAACAAGCTGGTTGTCGATGTAATGTTCAGAAAGAAAGTGTGAAACTCACTTTAGGAAATAAATATAATGAACAAGAACAAATTAACTATTAAAGATATATTCAACCAACAAAGCATGCCATATGCTGCTAGTATCATCTAAAAAATAGAAAACTACCATTATAATTCATTTATCATTGATTTGTTGCGAGCCCAGATTCATTGTTATTACTTTTTGTTTGTTTTTAAAAAAGGATGCGGGAGACATCTGCATAATTGTATCAACAGAATATAGTTGAGAAACAATATTTGAAAAAAAAAATATTTTTAAAACTATTACATTATATCTAAGGGTGGTATCAGGCACGTATCTGGGGGAGGGGCGCTCGTGGGGCTGAAGCCCACCCTCCCCGAATCTAAACCAAAATTAAAAATTATTATAAAAATATAGTGGTAATACATTCCTAATTAAAATATAATAGTAATTAATTTCACTTTCAATTTCTTAACCGTACTAAACATCGTGAATAATAATATATAATATACTCAGGTATTCCTCTATACACGGAGGCAAAAATATGACAAAATTTCTTAAAAATATATAATACAGTTAACCCATGCTTGCATTCATTAATAATTAATATAATTTCTATTAATTTAATAGAAAATGTATCAGCTTCTATAAAAATGTATGTAAAATTAATATATTTTCTATTATTATTATTATTATTATTATTATTATTATTATTATTATTATTATTATTAGCACCGCGTCTTACTACCCGTTCGGGTTATACGCACTTACGCTAATGTTCAATGGTAGGGTGATTGTGAGATGAAATGGAGGACCTACAGTTTAACGTGGGATCCGAACCACGGTGGAGGCCTGGTATTCCTCACATTCACAAGTTGTGATTAATACACATCTTGTCAGAGGTGAAGGAAGGGTTTGGCAATCAGATAAATCTGTGCCGGGACTGAGGATTGAGCCCCGGACCCCCAGCACAGAAGTCTGACATCTTACCCCTAGACCACCAGGTCACCTATATATATTTTCTATTAATATTCATAAAAATTATATCAATTATTACTAAACGCAAGAATAGGTCTAATTCAATATATTTTTGTACAAAATGCTGATATATGTTTTTCTCTCCGTGAAGGTCAGATTCATCCGCACCCCTCCCCCCTACAGTTTTGTCTTGAGATGACCGTNCCCCCCAAAAAAAGAAAATTCTGGATACGGGCTTGTGACCTGGGTGGTATGCAATAACGAGCCTGAGCGCATTTTGAGTACTAACGTAGTGTTAGTGTAGGTTTTCTGTCTCTAACTTGTCATTAAAAGCTCCATTCACTATCGGATGTCATTTCTTAGTTAAATGACAATGCACTTTTACTAGCGAGAGAATACCTAGGTCATTAACACAAAACCACTCTAACACTACACTAGTTTTCAAGACACACACCCTCGTTCTTGCATACTATCCAATGTGTATGTTGAGAACATTATCGTGTTTTGTGCTACAATATTACCCATCAATATTGTTTCACGACCTACCTTTATTTAATCATTTTTTTTCAACAGAGTCCATTATGACGTCAAGCAACATTGTTGATCTCCCAAATGAAATTTTGTTGAAAATATTTATGTACCTTCCTCAAGAAGACTTGGAAAGTAGAATTCAGGATGTAAATCCCCTTTGGAGGCTGCTTGCTAAGGATGTTTTGAAAACATTAATCAAATTCACCTATTCCCCCGGATTCGAAATTACCGATCAAGAAATTGTAGAACACTTGAGGAAGTTTCCAAAAGTCAAATCATTTCATACAATGAAATTCTGTGATAAAGACATTATATTTTCTGCATTGATTAAGTATTGTAAAGATCTTCGGAGTTTACATGCTCATTTCGTTTCAAATTTAAGTGTGGAACAATTTGAAAAATTAATTATACGTTTTCCAAACCTCGAGTCTTTTAAGATGCAATACCCACGTAGAAGGGAAATTTTCGTAGGAATAGCAAGATTTCACAACTTGAAGGACCTATGTATCACAGGTAAAGGGTTATATCAAACACCGGGGTGGTTTAGACTCATTGTAGATGGGTGCATTGCCTTAGAACATTTGAGCTTCCGCTATATTCCACATAATGACCTCATTTATGTACTTGAGAAGATGAAAAACCGGTTAAAATCCTTGCACTTTGGCTACCAGTACAGTTCAACACAAATAATTGAACTTTTGGGAGAGTTTACCAAATTAGAAGAACTTAACTTTCACGACTCTAATGGAAAGTCCTTAAACTTACAACCACTCTCAAAGCTAAATAAACTAAAGACTATAGGTTTTAGATGTTATTCATCAAGGTCTACTAAGAATTCTGAAAATTTCTTTAATTTAATTTTGAAGAACAACTATTTTCCAAATCTTGAAAACTTGATTTTGATGTTTTTAAATCAATTATATGACAGCGTAAATTTGCGAAATATATTTGAAAAATATTCTGGATTGAAATGCTTACAAATTCTTCGTCGGCATCCCCCTGGTGTAGGGATCATTTCCAAGATTTTACATCTTCAAGAGCTTTCTATAACTGGAAGCAAGGATCTGAAAGATGATGACGTGAAATATATCTCCCGATGCCGGGAATTGCGATCGTTGGATCTAAGTTCGAGCTTTATGTTGACCGACAAAGTTTTTGAGTATCTAACTATGTTGAGTAATTTGAGATCATTAAACCTTTCGAGCTGTGAGTTTACTGGTAGTAGCCTTCACCTCCTTCCTACAAAGCTCAAAAGTCTTGTTGTTCTTAATGTCCTTCAGTGTAAAAATTTGAGAAAACAATATTTAATTGAATGTACTCTAAAAATGCAAAGTCTTATAGTGGAGAGCCAATATAATTGATTTGGTATTTAAATTAAGTTTCAAAATTCATATCGATTAAAAATAAGACAGAGTAGTTACACACACAGATTTAATTAAGTTTTTTCTGTAGAAATTTTTATATTTAAAATATTATTTTGTAAAACTATTTATTTATAAATTATTTACATTTTCTATAGATTAAAATACATCTACTTCTTAAAGTTTTAATTTGATTTTTTTTATTCTTAAAATAAATTTGATTTTATAAATATAATGAATTTGATACCAACGGCAAAAAGGTACCGATGTTTCCCATAAGGTATACTATGCGTACAAATCTACTAAGAAATGTTGTTGAAAATATTAATTTACATTGTACTCTCTGTTTACCCTGAAAGGTAGAAGTTTTACTTTGATGGATTACACTATGGTCCCCATCTATAAGCCATACCATAGTGGAGTAATGAAAGTTAAGTTTACTACCTTACAGGGTAAACTCAAGAGGCCGTCCTCAAGATGACTTGAAGGGTAGAGATAAACATCGAAGGCCAAATATGTTTGCCAAAATGTGGCTGCCTGTAAAAGTAAGCATCAGGATGAAGTTGCAGTTTATTTCAAAAGATTTCCAAGCTTTTTATAAGAACTGACGTAGGCAAAATATTATTATTTCTGATACATGTCAACTTGGCCGAACATACCGAAATGGTTCTATAAACATTTAAGACGAGTATTTCTTAATACAGCTAATAAAGAGTGAAGGCGTTAGAGCTGTTCCCATTTATTTTTGTTGAGGGGATAAGGAGTGGCTGGGCGTGGAGGTTTATATCCGTGTTAGTTTGTGGGAAAGTCCTCAAAAGGAAATCTAGAGAGACATTATTTTTTAAGTATTGAATTTCTCTTAGATTATGAGTAATTTAAAGCATGTGTCCTTACATGGTGTTCTAAGTATCCACAAGCCCCTCTTAAACTTATAGAGGCCCTTAACTTTTGGAGTGGATTTTCCTTAAAATGCAATATAAATCTGCATATCCATCACCATAGCATCACTAAATAAACATATACAGTAGGTTGTAATTTAGTAGGCATTAGGTAAAATATCAATGCTGTTGTCTTGATTATGTCAGGCAAGGGACCTTTAACTACCATGTAAAATATGAGAAATGAGATCAACGCCCCTTCCAAGAAACGTGTGTTCACCGAAATATTTGAACTGTTGAATTAGCTCCAGTCAAGAATTAGTGATGTTTCCTCATTGTCAAATTTGTGCTGATAAAGAGACGTGAGGGACACGAGTTCCTTGATTTCTCTAATATAACTGGATGGACATGTGGCTGTAATTTTTAAGCTGTTGTCTTCATATCATTGTGTAAGAGAGAAGAAAACCTTCGGGCATCTCTTTCTTTCCTACACACATACAAAGCAATGTGGTATTTTGACATCGTTCGCTAATTTGTATATATTATAAGATACATAAGTGTATGATTAGTTAAATGAAATAAATGTGTTAATAAAAGTTTTGAAGAGCATAACAAAGTTCGAAACTTTTAACTTGTTTCTTTAAATAAGTTAATATAGGCGAATATAGTAATACTTGTTGCTATACAATTACACATTTGTTTTAATAAAAGTAAGATATTTATAATTTAAGTATATATGCACATTGAATAAGTTTAGGTAGTCATGTTTCGATTTTGTTTTGTTTTACTGAGGCAACACTGTTTTATAGGTTATGTGACCTTTAGTAATGCTTTTTGTTAGACAGTACATATTTAACAGCTGTTCGTTGACACATAATGTAGTCGTAGTGTCTCTATTAAATAAAATTATGCTGTTTCGCCTTAATAGTTTGTTCTATATATGGATCCCTGCATTCTTGATCAATACTTCCTACAAGCCTATAACCTAAATGATTGTTTGAACGTAAGACTTCTACACAAAGTATGTCGTTCAAACAAAAAATTTATGTAATAAAGTTTCTAACTTCCTTATTTTATTATAGCTATCTTAATATAATATGGTTTCTGAAAGCAATATACTAGTTAAGAGCCAACTTTAAACACATTGTAATATAGTAATACAATTCATACACGCCTACGACCTAGTGCCGGGATCACGATCAACTTAACTTTTAACTTAACGTAACGTTCACTTAAGGTTCACTTAACTTTAGAAAACAAATGTGTGATCACGATTCACATGGGTAACTTAACGTAACAACTCAAGCCAAACATCTGCATTCTAGAGTACCTATGTGTTTTGATCTGTGATTTCTACTATTTGTAAAGTGATGGTCTCTGAATGTTTACAGTTTTCAATCAATATAATAAATATCTATTACTAAAATTTTGATAAATTTAGCTTTTATATTTTAGTTTAACTACTTTGTTTCAATGTCTGATCACTATAACTTAATCCTTACTTTAAACCACTTTAGAATGTTTTCTAAAATGTTACTGAAACTTAAGCTAAAGAGTAAACCTTGGTCATAAAACCAACAAATAAATTACTAAATAGCCCTGTAGACGTCACTCGCATAATGATTGGCTGGCTAGATCACGTGATACCCTTCATCTAACGTTCACTTAACGTAAAATATCTCACATGACATTTATTACGTTCTATTAACTGCAAGTGAACGTTAAGTTAACTGCATCGTGATCGCTTCCATTTAAAACACGAGAAGAACCTTTACATTAAGTTACGTTAAGTTAACCTTAATACCGGGATCACGATCAACTTAAACTTAACTTAACGTAACTTAACGTAAAGAACCTCCTTGTGTGTTTAAATGAAAGCGATCACGATGCACTTAACTTAACGTTGACTTGCAGTTAACTTAACGTAAGAGATGTCCTGGGAGGTCTTTTACTTTACTTTACGTTACTTGAAGGGTATCACGTGATCTAGCCAGCCAATCATTATGCGAGTGACGTCATCAGGGATATTTAGTAACTCATTTGTTGGTATTATGACTAATGTTTACTCTTTAGCGTAAGTTCTAGTGATCAGACATTGAAACAAAATAATTACACTAAAATAGGAAAGCTAAATTTATCAAAAAAAATTGTAATAGATATTTATTATATCGATTGAAAACTATAAACATTCACAGATCATCACTGTAAAACTAGTACAAATCACAGATCATACTCGAGAATGAAGATGTTTGGCTCGAGTTGTTACATTAAGTTACGTGAATCGTGATCACACATACGTTAAGTTAACTTTAAGTTAACGCTAAGTTGATCGTGATCCCGGCATAAGTGAATGTTAAGTTGATTGTGAGCCCGGCATAAATGATTGTTTGAACGTAAGATAAGTACACAAAGTTTGTTATTCAAACAAATACAATTAAGTTTTAAGATAGGTAGGTACCTTGATTCATTATACTTGTTGAACTTTCAATAGGCCTGTGATATGGCTTCTAAAACCAATATATAAATTAATAACCAACTTTAAATAAATTATAGTATTGGCAGAATGTAAACAACATAGATAATAACTACAAAATTTAAGATTTTAAAGATTATATTCGTATTTTCATCAATTTTACCTGTAAAACAAAATTGTATATCCGTTAACGTAAATGTTTCTTCAGCCAAGTGTGGTATAATATTTCATTATTTTCAAACTCTAGGCCTACAACTTTTATTTACCAAAGATATTTTTTGCACAAGAAAATTGAAAGATATTGTTAATTCCGGGATCACGATCAACTTAACTTTAACTTAACGTAACGTTCACTTATCGTAAATAAACCAGTGGGCTATCACGATTCACGTAACTTAACATAACAGCATGAGCCAAACATCAGCATTCAAGAGCATAGATGTGGATCTTTGATCTGTACTATTTGCTAACAGTGATATCTGTGACTATATGTAGGGTTTATTTTTTTATATAAATCATTGCAATATAATATTTCTCATTCAAAATAATTGTATCAAATTTAAGTGTGTGTTTTTTTTTACTTTCTACTTTCCTATTTTAATGTTATGTTATACTCGTCAATCATGATTTAAAAGTAAAATATATCTTGCATACACTATAAGCAAAGGAAGTAACGATACTTGTAAAACAGATAGGCTCAGTTTCATAGTCAGATTTAGTACGCCTCAAGTGCGGCGCTATACTAAATACAAGACGTCACCTACCTGGAATTTAATGGAATGGGCCAGTTTCATATGCGAAACTGGCCCATTCCATTTTGGTCTAGGTAGGTGTCATCCTGTATTTAGTATCGACTCGCACTTTAAGCGTACTAAATCTGACTATGAAACCGGCCCAAAGTACTAAATAGTAGTGTTAACGTGATTGGCTGGCTATATCACGTGATACCCTTCACTTATAGTTCAAGGAGTGTGTTTATGCCCATCCAGCAATGACATTTATTCAAGGGAAGCAAGGGAAGCTACGCTTCCCTAAAATTAAAAAGGGAATAAATAAAATAAGAGGAAAATAGAGTTTAAACAAATAATTATAATTAGAAACCTCTCCAATAAATATATTGATCACTGACCAGCCAGCCGGTCTCGCTCGCTCTTTCATTTCGTCAATCGTTAGTTTTCGGGTCTCTCCGGCCCTCATCGGAGAAAGGGAAGCAGAGTTTCCCTAGGCGAGTATTAGCGCATGAGTTTACTATCGTGATAAGTGTATACTCATGCGTTTAATAGTTTTAAAATCTTATTTTTTAGGTTGTTTTAGCGATATTTATTGTTTCTAGATATAATTATGGACACTCTATTACAAAATAATATATTTATTACCAATTTACAGAAAGTTTAGTTTTATTTTACAGAATATTGACGCTTGTTCGATCCTCCAAGGGAAGCTGTTTGTTTCTTTGCGTACAGTAGTAGAGTGACGAGTGCATCAACAAGTGCACCATTGGAACAGGAGGGATGCCGTGTCAAAATTCAAAAGTAATATTTTGAAGCATAGTTTTTCGTCCCGTTTTTTTGACCCACTCCATCTTCAGAAAACCTATATAAAATAACTTTGACATTTCAATACTCAATTTTATGAAAGTGTATACTAATTATCTTTGTGTTGAGTTGGCGGAAAATTATATGTGACATTACTACTTACTAATGATAATAGCGTGTAGATGGCGTGTAGAATAAATCCAGATTCAAAGCTATTATAAGGTAATTCATCGGTCATACTCATTTGCAGGCCACAACCCAAGATAAAACTTCACCAATCGTAGATTGATCATGATTCTTCTTCTTTTTATTTGAGTTCTACAATTATTATTTAAATAAATATATATATATCATTTAATGATTGAGTAATATTTCTATGATCACCAATTATTTTGTTTTATTCCATGAAAAGTTTGTGTCACCCCCCTTTCCTTCTTCCCCATAATACTTTTAACCATAAAAAACAGTATGAGCTTCCAGTTAAACTAAAGTCCATCAGACCCCCTTTATTGTAGCCTCGTCACTTCCCTTTGTCCAGAATTGACCACACGCCACTGCCATACAGTATTTTATATAGCCCACTGCACATGTTCCACAGTTGTTTATTTCATTAAACATTCCCCACCCAATTTGTAAAAATGTTGCCAGTGCAGTGAAACCAGATACTACACTTTAGAGGAAAAGGTAGAAAAGGAGCCTGCGGTCTCTTTAACAGACCATTCATATTAAAACTACTGAAAAATTTCGCCCGAATTCAAACCAATATGGTTCTTTCAGTTTTAAAGAATATAGGCTAAGTTTGTGGTTTTTTCTAGTACTATAATAATCTATACACATGACTTTTTACTTTACCAAGTCTTAATACCCATCCGGGCTCTACGCATATGTATTAATTCCGCTAATGTGCTAGGAATTAGGAATGTTGTATTTAAAGGAAGTGTACCCGCATTTTCTTGGAAGAGTCGAAAACTATTTAGGGAAAAACACCCTAATTGCATCAAACTGTGATTAGAACTTCTATCTTCCCATCATTGGTAGACTAGTATATTGCAAGTGTGACGTCCTAGACCATTCAACCACTGAGGTTGAAGACATGACTTCATGCTACTTTATTTTATGGGATATCTTGTTCATATATTCAAAAGTTATTAAATAAATGAAGATTGTCCATTTTTAACATTCTAGAGTATAACATTTTAGAAAACATTCTACAAATTGTTTAAAGTAAGGAGTGGATATAATTAAAAGTTAAGACTATGATATATTGTTCTCAAAATATATATAAAAAATTAATTAATAAAGTTACTAAGTTGGATAGATGTAATTAAGTGGCGTTGCAAGACAAAATATATGATTACGATTTACCTCTAGTATAAAACATGTGTCAGAATATAAACACTAAACATAAAATCAATAATTCATCATTAACATGACTACATATAAGTTGATGAGAAGTCTAAAAAATATATAAATACACGTTAAGAAAGTTGTTACAAAACTTACAGATAAACTATATAGTCTGGACAAAACAATTTATTAAGTTCAAATAAATAATGAATTAAAAAGTATAAAATTTGAATTTAGAGGTTAGCACTAGCCAAATGAGTTACAAAGTAGTCATTAAGTATTATTGTCCAAAGACATTTAAATATACCATCTATATTAGAAAAACCATATTTAAAGTTCAAATATGAATTAAAATAAATAGAATATAAAATTTAATTTAGAGGTTAACATCTGCCAACGATTTTAAATGAAGTAGAGAATGTAGTGGAATATTCCAAGCCTTATCTGTTTTTGTCCCACTACTCATTATGCATGTCCAGCATTAATAAATAGTACAAGCAAGTGTCATGTGATAGTAAAGCTTTAAGCTACTATCACACGACACTTGCTTGAATTAGAAATCAAGTCTGCTAGCTAGTGCCTAGATATCTGTCTGTATGCTAGCAAGTACAATAAAAACGGGACTAGAGTATTCACACGCTGCTAGTTTGGTACTAGGTTCTAGTGCAAATATTAATGGAACGTCAGAAATTAATTTTTGGTGCAGCAGCTGCATTAATTATTAATAATGATATTGAAAATTATGAGAGGGAGCGTAGGAAATGAATATGGACACGGGACTGGCTGGAAAGACGAAATAGTGGTCGCGGGATTCTAAAAAATTATATATTCGGTGGTTAGGTAAGATACAATCGGGATGACACTACGTTTAGTAGTATCCTCCTAAATTTGTATTCATTTATTTACGATGTGGTCAGAGGCCCTTAAGCCCATGGGTGTCCAAGTACAGTATCTTTGATACACAAATGTTCTTTTTTAGGCCTACCTCATCCCCTATTGGGCAAGGGTTCAACTCCCTGATTGGATGAGGTGATGGAGAGGACCGGGCCCGAGAAAACAGGGGAGAGTCCACTGGCATCTTCCGAGGGAGCTAGATGTTCTAGTTGAGACGCAGGAGTCAGTGATTTGAGATCGGTTGGGCCCATCTCGGACAGCCCGTTCCACCAGTACTGGCTATATACTAGGGTAAACGTGATGCAGTTGGGTTGAGTGACCACATTGACCTAATGCAGACCAGGAGGATAGTAGGTCTAGTAGGGGCACTCATAGCTCGATGTCTCTTCCTATCTATAACCTAACCTCTGTCCTATCAGATGTGAATTCCATCATTCACTAAATGAAACACTCACCACAACGCACGTGTCGTATTGTAACTGATCCACCCAATAACTTCCCAATTCATCACATTTGGGCAACACAAGAGGGTGATGAGGGAGTGGGGGGAAAGAGTAAGCACATAACTTTGTAAAGGGCATAAACCTTTTTATTTTATAAATATATTTATTTAGCACCGCGTCTTACTACCCATTCGGGTTATACGCCTAAGTACTAATTAAGCTAATGGGTTAGGAATTGGGAAGGTTGAATCTAGAGGAAGTGAACCCGCATTTGCGTGGAGGGAGAGTGGAAAACNNNCCCCCCCCCCCCCCAGTTCACCCGACCGAGATTCGAACCTCGATCTCCCCGTCCTCGGCAGTCGGGCTCAACACGACTAGCGCGTTAGCCAACTATGCCACCGATGCGGGTTTTATAAATATAAATCACATGTGTGTTTTCAATACAATCTATAGATTAATAATAAATGAGCAAAATATTTTTTCAAAACACCTCACAAAATGAGATATGACTGTGTAAACAAAAATGTCCAAAGGCGTACTCCTATCCACACAGTCGTCCAAGAGTACGCAATATGCCGTTCAAGAGTAAGCACTAAAAATAATCGCACGTGAATGAGCGTTGACCCTCTAAATCAAAACATTCTTCATGCCACCAGGTTCCAAACATTCCACATTATGCCCAATCCTCTTCGTATGACTCTCCACAACCTGCACAAAAGGTTTCTTACTGAGATTTATCAATAACATGAGTGTCCTTTTGGGGCAGTGGATCCCAGCTGATTCTTGGATGTCAATAGTCATAGTCTCGATAAGTCAAATAATTTATTTTTGACTCTTGACTTTTTTATTCATGCAAGTTATTTACTTTCTTCTCTTTCAGTCTTTTCTTTTTTTCCTGCAGCGTGTTTTTGTATTGAGATGATGACCAAATTTCGGATTTTTGTGCTGGTTTGCGTCTTTTTTTTTCATATTGACTGTTTGGTAGTGGATGGATCACCATCATACTGACCTTTGGATTTGTATTAGTTGAGCCAGGTGATACAGGGCTAGAATTTGATGACGAACATGGTGTTTTAGTTGCGATTGTTGAATGGATTATTAGTGATGCAGGCTGGAGATCATTTGCTGCACTAGAAAGTCCTTCTATCACTTCTTTTTCAGGCCATCCAGTTTTGTTGGCTTTCTCATCTTTTTAAAAGTCACTTCTGATGGGGCATAATCTTCTGCTGAATACATTTCTGGATTATAGGGGTAGATCCCTGTTGATGAAAAAGCACGTTCATCTTTTTAAATACTGGCCACTCTAGTGTATGCTGCTTGAAATAGTCAAGTGACTTGCATCTGAGTGACCACGTGTCCCGGATTAGTAACCATCCCTTTTTCTATTTCAGTTGCATAAGCAGATTTTAAAGGACCAAATAAACCCTTGTCAAGGGGCTGTAACATGTGGCTGGCATAAAGTTGCAATGATAGAAGGGTAGTGAAATTATTTCTACAGAATAGCACTGCTGGAAGAGAGCAGTGAGACACGTGGTTGTCCAAAATCAAAAGGATTCGGTCGTCTTCTGTAGGCTTAAGGTGTTTTGCAAAATGCCTTAACCAGTCAATGAAAGGCTCTGAATTCATGTAGCCGGATTCTGAGATCAATGGAAGGGTTCCTAAAGGAGCATCACTAAATAATTCTGTTTTCATACGTTTGAGTGGAAAGATTAAGGAAGGTGGAATGTAACTGCAAAAGGCACTTACACAACAGGCAGCAGTTACCAGTTGTCCCCTCTCCCCTGAAGTCAGTTAGCATACAAGATTTTCCTCTTTCGGGGAAAATACTTTTGGAATCTTGTTAGGAACAGTTAATATACCGGATTCATCCATATTGAATATACTTTATAGGGTGGAAATTTGCCTTCTTCATAACATTTCCTCAAGTTGTCAAAGTATATTTGACACTGAGTTTTGTTGAGCCCCATCGCTTGGACTGTATGTACTGCATTGTTGGGGAGTGCCAAGAAAAAGACCTAGTCTCTCACAAAAACCCAAAAGCCAGTCTTTACCTGCAAGTTTCTTCTCTCTGTTGAATCTACTGCTAAGACCATTTAATTCAGCAAACTGGAAAGCTAGTTTAATTTAAGATGCTTTCTTCTTAATCCATAAAACAGAGCGTCCAAGTCTCGGCAATGCTTTGCAAGCTCTCGCTCCATTTCCTCACTGAACACTTTTTTTAATCTCCCAAGCGAAGATGAAACTGTTCCCTGAAAACAGAACAATTACAATCTAGCAATAAGGTGTAGGAAAATTGGTTGAAGAGACCATACGTTTTGGTTTATGTGTGAAAATATCTACGTGAATATCTAAATAGTAAATATCATAAAATTTGTTGAGCAAATACAAAATACTTGAATAATTTTACTAATTTAAATTTAATAAGTTAACACTTTATTGTAAGCTATACAAATACTCACAGCTTTTAATCTTTTATATTGATTGATGCCCAAAGATTTAGAAACATGTCTCTTGCTCGCTCCATTTGCAATTCTACGTCTTGCTTCGTCTAACTTCTCGACAATAAATGCTAGTTTCCTTTAGGTATTTCTGGTATACTTTCCCTTGGTGAATTCTGCTAAAATAATTATGAAAATTTAGGTAATAATAAGCTATATAAAAAAAACAGCATGGGAAGTTTAAAAAATTTCTTTAATAATAATACTAATAAACTTGTAAAGTATGCATAGAAATTAACGTAAAATGTAAACAATAGCCTTTAATAATAATTAACATCACTGATAATTATGATCGCCATGACGTACTTGGCAGACAAGAGTAAGCAGAGGGTGCAATAACCTACCCAAACATTTACCTTCCTCCATAACAAAATATAAAATACTTCGTTACATAGCTAATATCCCTTTTTAAACCGCGTTAATTAAAAGGAAAAACAAAGGAGTACACACGTACTCTTAGCCGCCTTCCAAATGCGTACACTTGCCCTCTACTCTTTTAGTTTACGTAATCAACGTTATTTAGCAGCACATTACGGACTAAGTCTCTGTTGCCACACTGTGTTCTACTTTATAACTTTATAATTGTTTTCATAAAAAATGTATCCGATAAATGTTATTATTTCTATTGTATCTCTTAAGTTTATAGTTTGAAAAATTACATTCTGAAGTAAGAAAGGAGTTTCTTACTTATCAATCAAACAGGAATTTGGTAAAACAAAATACATTCAGTTTTCTTTGGTGCTTGCTATACTAGAAACGATGACACACTAAAATTTTCTCTCTGAGAGCAGGCAACTACTGAAATTTCACATGCGTACTCTTAGACGACTGCGTACTCTTTCCCCCCTCTCCCTTAGTTACACAGAAACATTTAACTGATATTTTCGGCATTCTTAATTAACTTGAATCTACAAGGGAAAAATTACAATATCTAAATCAACATGTTGAACATAGACAGGACTCCAAATGATTTTTATTGCTATATAAAGGAATACTTAAAATAAATCGACCTAGCTACCAAATGTTCCCAAAATTGTTACAACATGTTGAAGAGAACATTATTAATGAAATACTAAATAGCTAAGATACGGTATTAAATTTGTTGGTTACTGTTATAGCCGCATCTAAATATCACATGCTTTGAACTGAAACATGACACCTGGAGACGGCAACTGAACCCGGGACTTTTGGCTTAGTACGCCAATGTTCTAACCACTGAGCTATCCATAAATTGATGGAGGCTGCGTTATCTGATTGTTCGTGATCTTGATTGATCACACATTTGTAGCCGATGATTCCCTCACGTCCATAACAGACTCTGCCTTAAAATATGGGAGAAGAATGACCCTGGGGACCGGAAGACTCCTAGATAACTTTGTATTGGTGAACCAAGCTAAAGGTCTTGGGTTTGATTTCCGTGTACAGGTGTCATTCTTCTATTTAAAGAATATTATAAATGAAGACAGTTTGAGTGAAATAAAATTAGAGATATTCTCACATTATACTCCCATACAAACGCACACAGGGGCTTCGGAACAGGGAAGGCCGAGGGAGATTGAGCCCCGCTTGTTTTTATATTGGGGGCTGGGACTATCTTACCCCACCCCCCAGCCCCCAATATTTCCCAAGTAAATTCAATACCCATGTATAAAACATACCTCTGTTACCATCAATTTAGTAATTTTAAGTAATTAAGACATAAATTTATAGTTAATTTAAGAGAAATATGAAGTGCCCTAATATTGTAGTTTATATTTCTCAAACGGAAAAACTATTTCACAAAAATAAAGTAACTAACATCAGGCCTGATTGTGATTGCCTTGAATACAAACAATACTAGAATAGTAAAGCCAAAGGGTAATACTTATCAAGCTTTTTGACACAGATAAGAACAAATTGATAAAAATTCAGAGTTGAATTTATAAGTTTAATTTTAACATGAGGCAGTTTTTCTACCACAATTCAAATTTTATTTTTGCCATATTTTCATCGACCCTAATAAAATTAAAAAGCTGGACATCAGTGAAATTAATAAATTTCTTGTTTTAGTTTGAATAAAATATTTTATTATTTTTAAACCTACGTTAAACAGTGTTGTGATAGTAATATATTTGATTTTGTATGCATGGTTTGTAAATAAAAACTAAATATTTAATCAACCCTAGTTTGAAAGTCCATTACGTTGCCTTTCACAATATGAGTCTTGACAGGGTTGATACGTACACTTAATTTACCCTGAAAGATAGCAGCCAGCAGGTTTACCTTGCATGGTTAAACTATGGTGTAGCTTATACAATAGAAATGAGGTGGTGAGTTTCAAAACTCTTCTTACCCAAAAAAATAAAAATAAAAAACGAGTTATCAATAAAATCTGATTAAGTTGGCACTTCTATATATTGTAAGAGTCGAGCTATGTTACAAAAAATCCCTTTCCTTAATGAATTTACATTAAAAATATTAGGTTGTTTGCAAAACTATCCTTATCCGGTACGGTGTCCGCAACAAAACTTTCCTAATCCCCCTCAGGAGGTTTGTAGTATAAGTTGCCTTTATCAAATCCGCTATGTCTTATTTTTACTGTTAGTTTTCAAAACTTTCATTTTCCACAGCATAGCTGATATTAAGAAACGTTGCTTTAGTATGATTTGTTTGAAATTTTACATTATGATTTTATAATTTTGAGGGGACAATTTTACTATTTTTATTAAATGTTGTAGTAGTTGTTGGCACGCATGTATATTTACAGTTTGTCAGCTGGTGAGGTTAAATTCACATGGTTTTGAAAACTTAAAAAAAAATTGGTTCTGAGATTCCTGTTTTGGATTGGAAAACAGCTGAACATGATGTTTTAAAACAAACAGGGCTATAGCATTTCAAGATATCGTTATGAAAGAGAATAATTTTGACAAGAAATAAAAAAAGAAATTTGTTATTGAGGGGTGAAGTTCACTACGGAAGTGATTCAAGAGTTGCCATATCTCTATTAAAGCAAGGTTAAAATTGTTAAGTTAACTTTTTGGAAGTGATTGGAGAACTCTTGAAGACCTCAGCTATTATAGAAGTGTAATAGATGGTTGTCAAAGTGTCAATGATGGTGTACTGATGGTTGATGAGGACATGGACAATGTGTTCATTGATGAGATTGAGGATTTTGTGGAAAGTACCATCCTCTGTGAAACCTTTCATTAACACTGCCACATTTTTTGATAATTTTTTATTGTTTTATTTTCAGTTCCCTGACATTGGGTTTAACTGTCTTATTAATGTTCTTTGGTTATGTAAAACACTATTGAATTAAAAAAAATTCCTTCAACTTTTGCTAGTATCTTTTATATTTGTAAGAGTTTTGTTAAATCATAATGATATCCAAATATTCAGATTCATATTTTAACTTATTTGTACGAAAACTATCTTTTTTCCAAACGGTTGTCTGCAAAACTTTCCTTTTCCATTGTTTTGCTCCAAAACTCTCCTTATCCAAACTGTTTTCTTTAGTAACTCATTATTTACTTTAGGAGTTATGTTTAATCTATAATATTTTATATCTCCTATTACAATATTTGATCAATAAAACAAAGAGCAATCATAAACTAACATTTAGTCATGAGAAACGCTTTTGCGATTTACCAAAAATTACTTTTGGAGTATTAGGAGCTTTTTGAAACTCACCGCCTCAAATATAACATAGGCGTAGTGAGGGGGATTATGGGATTCAAACCCNGAGGGGGATTATGGGATTCAAACCCCCCCCCCCCACATCTCCCCTAAATTTTCTGAATTTTTTAATGTTGATTGCAAAAGAGTGTTTAAAGAAGCCAGTTTGTGAAACCATTTATATTAATTTGACTCTGCAATTCGATCTTCAGAGATAGTAGCTTATCATCTAAAAATCATTCAATTATCAAAAATGCGTCGTGCCTGGACTACTTCAAATAGCTTCTATATGCATTTAATTTTGATAGTAAAAAATCAGGTGAGGAGCTTTATAAATAGCTTTTTTGGGCATCAAAATTTCTTTAGTAGCACCACTAGATAATTTCTAGAAAATTTAGTTTAAGAAAATAAATCTGATCCAGCGCTACTTAAAATAGCTTTTAAAAGCCCCTAATTTTCAAAAATTTGCTGGAGCAAGACTAATCCAAATAATCCCTTAGTATAATCCAAATTTATTTTAAAAACGTGGGAGGTATACTCTAACTTTCCACTTTTGAGGATCACTCCAAATACGTTTTAGGGCATCCAACTTTCAAACATTAACTGAGAAAGAAATAAAAATAAAAAAATCTTGTCATCCCCTTTACCCCCCTTACACAATTAAGGCTCCGCCAACACTTTTTAAGATACTTTTATTATTTCTCAGAAGTCTTAACATCATGTCATAGGCTTACAGTTTGAAACTTCCCTAAAATTAAATTCTCCAAATGCACATCAGGCAATGAAGATTGCTACCATTCAGGGTAAACGTAGTGTACATGGACAACAGAGAAAACTTGTAAAAGCGAAGTAGTTGAGTGTTACATGGAAAGTTAAGGATAAGTCATATAAATGATAAAATGTCATTGAAGTTTTTAATATATATTTTTTGCAATAAGTTGGTGAAATACAACGTATAGAGTATTACCAAGTCTAAACTATTAGTTTTTCCCTCAATTAATGCAATATTATTAACAGTATACTTCTTGGAGAGATTTATTAGTGTAATGATTTAACTTTTTTTGCCTCTTATTTTCTCTGTTCTCTTTTTAATTTTAGGGAAGCGTTGCTTTCATAGACTAAACGCCACCGACCTCACCCAAATAAAGACGATATTATTATTATTATTATTATTATTACTATCCTTAAATTTTTACAGACCATTTTGCCAAGATACTCATTTTTATTTACATTAAAGGATAATTATACAATTCAGTTTCGCAGGTAATAGTGTACCGATACAAGAACAATCTTTGATATATTAAAATATCCGCGATACCAGAAGTGCGAAAATACTCTGGTCATATACATCGATACTAAGTCCAGTGAGCTCTATATTATACTGGATGGACATAAACATACGCATTGCTAAGGACCAAAAAGTGACGTTCAAGTTTATCGTCTGCTTCATTGTGGGGGGACAAATTTAACGGTTTCTTTCAATGTTCTTATGCGATAACATGTCTCTGATGAATAAAACTGTTATTGTTTAAATATAATGAAGTATTATACCACACTTGCGAACTTTTTTATGCTCTTCAAAGCTTTTACTAACACAGTTATTTCATTTAACTAATCACACATTGTTGTATCTCATATATTCAATCAAATTAATGAACGATGTCAAAATGACACATTGCTTTGTATGGGTGTAAAAGAGAAAGAGATAGCTGAAAGTTTCATTCTCTATTACATAATGATATGTAGACGACCGCTCAAAAATTTCAGCCACATATGTCCATCCAGTTATATTATAGAGATCAATGACTAGAACCCCTATTCCCGAGATCTCTCATTTTGAACTCGAATCTAGCCTTCTCCAACGCTTCAAAAACGCTGAGAAAACATTTTTGCTTCTGAGCAAAAACGTATTCTTCTGAAATTTATTGAAGATCTTATCTTAAAAGCGTGATAAACAATTTTTTTTTGTTTTATTACAACATTGTTAGTATTATTATTAGGAAAAAGAATAAGCATAACAAACCATTGTAAAAAGCAAACAAATAATGTAGATGTTCGAGATAGTCCCTCCATCACGTTTTCTAATGTGTCAATTAAATAACATGTAGTATGTTTATTCAATCTAAATAGCTTGACAATGCTTTATCACTAATGGCAAATGCATTATCCCTATCGTTAAAGATTCCAAATGGCCTATTTAATTCAAGTTTACGTTCTTTTGATTCTTGGATTGCAAGCAAATGTAATATACGCGCCATCTTTATTCACCAATACTGCTAAACTATTCGAAATTTTATATTTTGAATGGGTTGACCCCTTCGAAAATTAGTGATAGAGATCAGTCGAATTGTTTGTGTCTCGAATGGTCTCAAATGATTGAGAAATACCCAATGTGAAACTCGAAAAGGAAAAGTCCTCGAGATGCTCAAAATCCCACTCGGGAATACGGGTCTAGGTCAAACGTAAAAGCACACCTAATATTAAATTTATTTTTTCTTACCTAATATTATCTTGCACCGTGTCAACAATTTTCGATTCTATCGAAGTTGACGTGGCTATTTATGCGCATGCGTGGTACGGCCTTACGTGGCAAACCCAGCTGGTTTTGTGATATTTTCAAGTAAACAGTAATGTTAGATTATAAAAAATAAAGTTTGTTTAGCTGTAATTGTAAGTGGTAACAGAAGACACATAAAGGTAAATTGATTTTTAAATCATGGTATTAGGTTTCTATAAAATCTCTAATTTGAAATTTGAAGATGTTACTACAACTGTCAAATATTCAAGCAGATATATTCTTAATTATTCTCTTTTATTTTTTGTGTGTAGTGTTCTGTACTTTTTAGACATGTTGAAGTCTTATAACATTTGAGAAGTTAATTTATAAGATATCATTTATCAAAACTCAATAGTTTGTAACCTTGCTATCCATCATTGACAATTTAATAAAGGTTAAGTGATCATTGAGCCTAATTTGCTAATCATTAATGATATATACTGACATTTCAGTGTTGCTTTACTCTTTATAACTTTCACATCATGAATAGTTTTAATCACATTTTTATTAATTTTAAGTTTTGTATGTATTCAATTTGTTAGAAACGCAGTGGAATATTAAGACAACTTGAGTTTGGTAGATACATATTGCTGTCAATTTATAATATTTTTTTTAAAAGTTTATGCTTATAGGTCCTGTAGAATATATTATCTAATCCACATGGTTCTCTATCACCACAAGTTAGCCTACTTACTGATGTAAATGTGTTTATTGGCATAATTCCCCTCACATAAGTTGATTGGTCAACGTGTTTTAAAATAGGTCTATAAGATCAGGCCTGCAAAATTGCTTTAGTTTTATCTGAATATTTTATTTTTTCCCTATGTTAGAGTTTTGTTACACAGTAGGCATGTGTTTTTTTTACATCCAATGCAGGTACGCTATAAATAAATACACTAACTAATAACAAACATTTACTTTTAGGTCATGACCAAATGTTTTTATAATCTAGCCTAGTATTAATTAAATAAAAAGGCTAACTTTAGTTTGTGATACACAGAAGGCATTAAACTAATTTATCTTTGCACTTTAAAGGAAATTAAATACCTTAATTAGTTTATATTTTTATATGCCTCCTAGATACACCAGGGAAAGGGCCTAGTGAAAGTCTTTGAGTTTAAATGTATATATTATTTTATTGTTCATATAACATAAACAATTTTTAATAAACACAAGTAGTCTAAGTTATATGATGAATTGAATAGTAACATTTAAGATAATTTGTAAATTTTCTAGTACAGTTAGGTGGACAGTAGGTATTAGAAAATTAAATAGGTAACTTACGCACCTAAGTCATGAGATAACTCTTGGCCATATTACATAGCATTGCCTGAAGAACATTGATTTGAAAACTCGAGAAATATTGGACTATCATTATGTTTGAAAACCAATTTTGGCACATTAGATCAAATTGTATCGTGATCTTGTTTAAAAACATGAATGTTTTCAAATGAAATTAGGCTACACAAAGTAAATTTTCACATATCTATCAAAACTGGGAAATTCACAAATAAGTACAGGGTATAACCGATATTTTTAAACTGTGTTGTGGATATTTTTAACAATAATTAATATGTTTTTATAAACTAACCCAACCTTAGGCCTATGTATGCGTTTTTAAATAAGCATTTCTACTAAGTTGGAAATGATAATATGGTTAAAATTAACCAACTTATTTATTATTTTTGGAAATAAATTTGAAAAGAAGGGATGAAATAAGTTGACTTGTTACAGATATCTGTGTGGAATCATACATTAGGCATATTTTAGGTATGGTACAAGTATACAGTACCTAATAGGACTATATAGCTATAGACTTTACAAACAACACTAGGAGACAGTAGGCCTAATATAACTATATAAGGACTTCACAAACAACACAAATAGCTTATACAATATTCTAATATTATACAATATCACAAAACAACAAAATTATCTTCCAACAATCTTTCTGTATAAATGTTAATATTTTCTAATATTTCAAATTTATTTTGACTTACACTCACTCACACACANACACACACACACACACACAGAGTAGAGTCTCAGTAACCCGACCTTTGGTTATCCGACATATCCTCATGATGTGTAACATACATTGCTGTACAGTATTTTCTTCATGCATATTATTTTTCCACTACCATCGCTTCTTTGTCTGCCAGTGACTCACATACCTCTGTGGTTGTAGCTCTGTTTGTCCACCTTAGTAAATGTTTCACTGTACTCGTTCATACTGAGAATGAATTTTTAATTTTCCCATTAATGTAATTTTATTGTGTGAGAAAGATGGCAAGGGAAAAGAGAAAAAAAAGTGTTTATTTCAATTGAAGAAGAATTCAAGCCTTAAAAAGAATAATTACTAACAAACCACTGGTGATCAGGCCCCGGAACAACAAACAATAGCAGATTATGTACCACTGGTAACCAGGCCCTGGGACATAAAACAACAGCAGATCATGATACCACTGGTAACAAGGCCCCGAGACATCAAGTAATGGAATATTATCAACCACTGGTGTCCAGGCCCTGGAACAACAAACAACAGTGGGTTCCGAGTTGAAGCTGTAATTTAAACTAAGATTCTTAGTGGATAAGTTGAATGTATGATTCAGACCCTGATTTTAATAGGAAGATCATTATTTGGCAACTAGAAAAGTTACTAGAAACGGGTTCACTTATTTATACGTCAAATAATGTAATCTACAGTTATACCTTTGATAAAGGCCTATGCTATTATATTTACATAAGTTATAGTCTGAACTGACTAAACTGACTGCACTTTTATATCGTCAGTACACATGGATACGAGCATGCCCCAGACTTATGTGGTTGGTGCCCTGGGCATAGATATCTGACGAGGGCCTCCCCAACCCTCCCACCTTGTCATTTTTATAAGCTTATCTAACTGTTAGTAACTATGTTTTATAGTTGAAAAATGCACACTAATTAGCTAACCTTTTAGTTATTTTGATTATTTATTACTAGATGCTATATTTAGGGCTATAGTAAATAAAAACAAAATATTTTGTTTGTTTGTTTTATAAGTCTTATTTATTTTTGAACATTGCTATATATATTTACATAAACACATACACACAATAGAAAAAACTGAAAATATCAGCCCTTCAGGGCTCTCGTACGATGAGCGCTTCAGGACTTAGAATTAGAAGAACACTTAGAAGTAGTCAATGATGTTGGAATTGATGAAAAAAGATTCTATTGTTGACACTTACCTTAATAGTTATGCTTCACTGGTGTGTTTTTTAGCAGCACACTTTTTGAACTCTTCACTACTTAATTTCCTACTCATATTTAGAGAGTAAAACTTGGAAACAAGTCACTTAAAACACATATAGAATCGCTATGTATGAAATACTTGACAGCGAGCATGGGAATGAAACGTCGACCTTGAGGATGAAACACCAAGGCAGGCAGACGAGAATGAAAGTAACTAAGGGTTAATTTGCAAATTAGTATCCACACTAGAATGCGTGGATGGCAGGAAATCTACTATGATTTATGCATTTTGCATTTTTACAAGCAGAAGAAACATAACAAAAATAATAGTGTAATTTTTTAATTCTTGTGTAAATTAAATAAATATTTGACTTTTAAAAAATGTGGTCCTCTCATGTGCCCCCTAAAGCCTGGCGCCCTGGGCATTTGCCCAGTCTGCCCAGTTATAAACCAAGGCCTGGATATGAGATCATGCACATGGGACGAATCATAGATAACTCAGAACATTGCCGCTCTTAAGATCCTGGATTTAATTTTATTCTAGTATTCAGGTGTCATTTTTCATCAAATTTAAATTAGTTAAATTGTATCCTCCTCCATAAGGACATTCTCGTGGTTAAAATGATTTGCATCTTGTGTGTTGATATTCATTAGCAATTATTTAAGGAAGCCATAATTCAAACCAAAACACTTTGTGGCGAATTTAAATGTATGATATAGTTCCTTATCAACGCCAACAAGTAGGGAGCTACTATGTCTTTGTTAAGCCTAAATGCGCTAAAAATTTTTTTATATATATATATCATACATTTGTTACGAGTTTATTACATATCTGGAAACATCATAGATCAAATCTTTCATTGTTTTAAGATATATTGATTATTGTTAGTTTTTACTTTATTGTTTCTTTTTCTTTGTCTAGATGCACATTGCTTCTTAGGGTTGAACTTAGCCATGTTCAATAAACACGCAAGATTAATATATTGTCTAGAAAACACCTAAAAAATGCTGTACTCATGTGACACTAGATATATTTTTAACACTTTTAACTTTTTTATGTACTTTTTAATGTTCAATTTACAACCAATAATAAAATTGAAACTCATACATTTTTATACATTCATGAAGTTAATTGTAATATTCAGGTAAACAATAGGTTTAAAATCAAGATGTGTTAAGATGTACCAAGAGCTGAGTTTCTTTTACATTCTGAGTTGAACAAAACTAACACAGTAAAATATTATCCAAGTGCCAAAATACTAGAGGAAGGGGAAACAAACAAAATAAATGTCATAACTCAGTAATACGTGGTGCTATAAAAAAGCACTTAAAGGTGAGTCATTAGTCGGGGTAGCTCAATCCTTCCTTGGTCGACTAGTCTGTGTTATTGGTAGGTACAGTCAAAGCAAGAAGTTTCAGGAAATAGTCATAACAAATTTACATTTGCATTGATCATTTTGGTGTCTATAATAAAATAAAATAGTAGAGTTAGGCTAATAAACCAAACAAATTTGAAATAACAACATTATTTACTACAAAATTATATAAAATCAAAGTATCGTGGTATAAAATTAAAAGTACTTGTATAAGATTAAAAATGATATAATTTTACAACTATTAAATAGTTTATAAATTAAACACTGTTTTTATTTAAAATAGTCCAACTACTTCATTGCATACACTCTACATGCATGTCTAGCTAGAATAAATTTAAACCCCATCCATTAACTACTTTACCTTAAAATGAGTATGTAAAATGGATAAAATAATAGGTTTGACTACTTATAACTCAAGAACTGTAATTATTTGAAATCATTGAATCAATATTTATACACTTATTAAAATAATGCAATCAAATTTTGACCTTAATTGGTGGTTCAGAACCAATTATAATTATAGAATGAACTAAACAACCAGTCCCCAGACCAGTAATTTAACCCTTAACTGAATGTAAGAATGTTAAAATGGATGGATTATAAGAAAGAATGTTAACAATTAGTTACTTGTTGTATTTTCTATTACTCTACTATATTTATATTTTTTCTAGTGTTCATAACTTTTTCCAAGATTCAGACTCGAAGGTAAATTGATGATTCATATTCGTAAAATAGTGGTTTTGACACAACTACTGATAATACCTTTGTATGGCATATTTTAGAATTAAGTTCCTGCAAATCTGTCTGACCAAATGTTTGTTAAATGCTATGGACAAACTTCATCATATTTATAGAAATGTATGTTAATTTTGGTAAAAAAAACCTTATTTATATAGGTACTGTATGTAAAATATTTTAATAACCATGCATTGAGCTAATTTAAAACAAAATTTTTAACTTTGTACTTCATACACTAGTGAAATATAGGCTGTAGTAAATTGTAAATACATGCAAAGGACATGCTGAAAACAATATTATGGACATCATATTACATTTTTATCAAATTATCAAGGTCTTTGATAGATTTTTTCACTTACTTTTTTTCTTTACCCATTACATATTTTATAACTAGAGTTGGTTCAAATCCACTATTTTACAAATTTCTGAATCTCCCATCTACCATTTAATCTCAAACCTCAAATTCAAGTCCAAATCTTGAGAAATATTATGAACCTCTTAGGAAATATAAATATAGTAGAATAATATAAAATACAAATAGTAACTAAATGTTAACGTTATTCCTTATTAATCATCCATTATAACATTAATACATTCAACTAATTGTTAAATTACTGGTCTGGTGTCTGGTTGTTAGCTTCATCCTTTAATTACTATAATAAGTGCTGAACCAACAATAAGCAGTATTATTGCTATAAAACTAATTTCACTAGAACATTAAAAAAAAATTTTTTTTAAGAATTTGCCTCTCAAATCCTCAAATATCCTTAAGGATTTGAGGGTCCTATACCTATTCATAGCACTATATAATGGTGTTCTTGTACATGAAAGCAAGTCGTTTCGACAACTTAAGATCAATTTGAACAAACATTCCACCTGGATTGAAGATACTTATTTTGTTTCTAATTTATTGTTATCTGTGTAAGAAATGTATTTGAGTCTGGTTTGAAAACTATACTTGACATTGTTGAGTGCAGACTGCAGCTGAAAGATGAATCCGCAGTATCTGCAGCAGCAGCAGCCACCCCAACACTATGGGCCCCCCCAGGGGCACAACTACCAAGGTGGCTATACTGGGATGCACCAGGGTGGACCTCCTTCGGCATCAGGGCCACAAGTTAGTGAAAAACTTCGTCATAAGTATCAACTTTTTTTGGTCACGATTGACTTGTAAACTTATTTTTTCATTCCCTGTTTCTCCAATACACCTTATTTATGTATATTTTATACTCTTTTTAGCACCATGTCTTACTACCTATTTAGTATACACACATATTTACTAATTATGATAAGACCTAATGTGTTAGGAATGAGGAAGGTTGATTTTTAGAGGAAGTGAAGCCACAATTGCGTGGAAGAAGAGTGGGAAACCATTTAGGAAAAACCCCTCTCAGTACTCCTAACCAAAATTTGAACCTCAAATCTCCCTTTCATCGACAATCTACACCAGGCCTGGCTAACCAGCAGCCTTTCACATTAATCTTTGCGGCCCCCAGATTATTTTTATCCTACCGACTAAATCAGTGGAAAATCAAGATGCACTAGGCATGATAAATAACGAGAAATATAATATTAAACAAGTTGTACTTCTCCAAATCCCCATCTCCTTTTCTTCTTCGAGCCACGTTGCCCCAGAAACTTTAGAAGTTAAAGTGGGAGCTCAGGCTCGCTCGCTATCACTACTCCCCATACTCCTTGCTATCACCACATGAGTATTGTGTGACTGCCCCATTTATTTTGATTTATGTCTTTTCCTCCCTTACCCCATGTTTGTTTCTTCTCACGCCAGTTGGATAAGCTTCTTAGCGGAGAGAAGACTTGACGTCTCAAAAAATTTTTTTGGTTTTTAAAGTATAAATTAAATAAGTATGTAGTGCAGATTCAATTGTTCTTATTAAGTATATATTTTGATATTAATTAATACACTTATATTTGACCCTTCAGAATGAATTTTTTTTAAAGTTACAGAAGAAAACCGACAGTTCAGTGACTATTGGGAAGACAAATATTTTTTCACAGTACAGAACTCCAGATTAACATGTTTGATTTGTAGAGAGCTGCTGTCTTTAAGGAGTATGCTTTTAAAAGGCTTCGTGAAATGAAATAAGGTAATTTGGTTAAATTCAATAAAGAAAAAAAAATGTAAGTTGGCTGCGTTTGGATATGAATTAAAGGCTCAGCAAACAATCGTTAGTTCATTGTTACAACAATCATCTAATATTGTCAAATCAATCTATTCTGTCACAGTGTTAGTTGCCATTTTCGGATGAGGAATTGGTGAAAGTGTTAGGGAGCAGTTATAAAAGATGTTTCGGCCAATAAAAGTAAAATATTTTCAAGCATAAGTCTGTCACCTCAAACAATATGTTATCGTATAATGATATTTAAATTGAAATAGTGGTGACTTTGTGAGATCAGATTCAATAATTCAAAGCTTATATTTTAGTGTTGACGAAAGTACGGATATTTCAGACCAAATTTCAACTTGCAGTATTTATTCGTGGAGTTAACAATTTTTTCCGTGTGAAAGAAGAAATGCTAAGCTTTCTAAGCTTGAAAAATTCCACTAAGGTTGAAGATGTTTTCCAAGCTATACAAAAGTGTTTGTCTGACAACAGTTTGCATTTAAAGAATCTTTCCAAACTAACAACAGATGGAGCACTGGCTTTGATAAAGAAGAATAAAGGAGCTGTAAAGTTGTTTATGAACTAGTTGGAGGCGAGAACCATTGATACGGTGACATGACATCGTATATTTTACCATTGTAAAATGGCTGAATCGCTGAAAGTGTTTAAAACAATTTTTTTGAGTTACAGGAAGAAATTGTAATTTTTATGAACAAGTAGAAAGTACCAGTTTCTGAATTAAATGATGAAGAGTGGTTGTCGGACTCAAGTTTTTTGGTTGATATAACAAAAAAAATTAATCAAGCCAACAACGAGTTGCAGGGGCAAGATAATTTAGTTACTGATGCTTGTAATCACATATAAGCATTTCAAATGAAATTATATTTAGTTCAAATTCCAACTTAGAAATAACAATTCTTAATATGTTTCATTGTTAAATGACTTCAAAAATGGTCATCATAGAAATTTCTCAAAGTACGCTGGTGAAATAAAAAAAACTTTCAGCAGCATTTGATCATCATTTCTCAGAACTTGCAAAATATGTTAGTGTTTTATATATTTGTTCTCCATTTCACCTTAACGTTTCTTTCCCTGAGACTCTGCAGATAGAAGTAATTGATCTACAGTGCAACAATAAATTAAAACAGATTCACGCCACATCAAAAATCAACTTTTACAAAACATGTGACAGTGGAAAAGTATCCCAAATTAAGATTTTTTGCACAAATTGTAAGTGCCTTCAGATCCATAGGTTTGTGGTTTGTTTTGTTTTTTTTCCCCTCAAAAATGGAATTTAATAAAAGTAGATCTTGAGCTTCAATAACAGATGAAAATTTTGAAAATCAATTAAAATGTGCAATTTCCAATATTGAAGTATATTTAAAAAAATGAGTGATCACAAAGAAAAGTAAATACAGTCAACTCTCGATTCTACGACCCCGGGAATAACGTCCCTCTCGAAGTAACGACCCTTTTTTGGGAAACCGTGAAAAATGAAAAAAAAAAAGTTGAAAATTTTAAGGAAATCGGCCGTAAAATGTATTGTTGGTACTTGCGATTATTTTTGTGAGCGCTGTATTACTAGTAACTGGGGTAGGTCAGGTATGAAAATAGACACCACCCTATCAATGCCAGCCAATAGCACTTGACTCTATCCACCCCCTCCCACAAGCAAGACAATGTTTCCCCGCGCGTGACTGCCGCTACATCACGCGCCAGGCTTGTTGCCATTGTTATTTAGATTCTCGATTTGGTTACGTTTTTGGTTTGATTTTGTGACCGATTTTTGACGACCACCGCTATTTTTTTTATTTGATACGAACTTATAAATTCGACAAAACGAATGGAAAGAGGACCTTCTTGACGTTCATGAAGAAGTACGAGATCATCCAGGAAGTGGATGAAAAGAAGATTACAAAGACGGAGATTGCGCGACGGCATGGCATCCCGAAGTCGACACTTTTAACGATTCTCAAAATGAGAGAAGAAATTGTGAATGCAGTGCAGAAGGAAGGCCACAATGTAAAGGCCAAAAATTTGAAGAGTGCGACGCACGCGAATCTGGAGCAAGCTATGCTGGAGTGGTTCAGCCAGCATTGAGCGTAAAACGTGCCTATGCCAAAAGGCCGATGACTTTTCCCTGAGGTTAGGTATAGAAAACTAGGTGTTCAAGTGGGTGGCTAGAGTGTTTAAAAGTGCATCACAGCATATCCAGACACAAGGTCGTCGGTGAAAGCGCATCGGTCGACCCAACACCGTTGAGGGAGTGGATGCCCTTTCTCAGAAACATCCTTAGGCGCTATCAGCCTCAAGATTTATACAACGCTGATGAGCTGGGAGCAAGGGTGCAAAGAGGAGTAAGGAGCGCCTCACCATACTTCTGTGCTCAACATGGACGGCAGCGATAATATGAAGCCCCCTCGTGATCGGTAAGTTCAAGAAACCCTGGGGTTTCAAGGGCAACTTTCTGCCTTGTGACTATGGTTTTAATAAAAAGGCATGGATGACCTCGGGGGTGTTTAACAGGTGGCTTCAAGGCTTCGATTCGAAGATGGACGCTGCAAATATAAAAGTCGTGCTCTTCGTCGACAATTTTCCCGCACATCCTGCTCTCGAAAAACTCAGGAACATCATCTGCCAATGAACACCACCAGAATGCTTCATCCCCTGGACCGGGGGATAATCCAGCGAGTGAAGATGAAGTTCCGCGAGATGCTTGTTTGGAGTTTGGTGTGGAATCTCGACATGGGCAAGGATGTCAAAAAGTGGAACGTGTTCAAAGCCATGGAGGGAATCGTCGTCAGTTGGATGACCGTGAGACCGTTGGTAATTGCCCAATGATTCAGACACGGCCACTTGGTCCTACCAGTCAACAAAGAGACTTCAGTCTATGTGTTGCCAGCGTCAAAGACCCAGACGACCCACCACCAGTGGACGCCAATTTTAAGCCAAGCCCCTATACAAAACCGCAGCCTAGTTCATCAACAGCGCCTTAATCTGCCCCCCTGACTTTCACTCGGCCGTGTGACAAGGAAACGTGGCAGATATTAGCCCCAGACTGCACGTATGAGGAGTACATAGCAGCAGACGATATCACAATTTGAGGCATCCTCGACAACGCCGATATAATCAGGGAGCAGCAGGAGTCCAGCGATGAAGAGGGGGAGGAAGAAATGTAAGAAGAGCCTGAAGACATCTCCACAACGAAAGATGTTCTGAAAGATGGGGACGTCTACTCAAGAGCACTTAAGCGCCAGGGTGCTAGCGAAGAGCTGTGGTTCGTGAAAGACTTCGTCGAGCAAACTCGCGCTAAGAAGAAGCAGGCCTCCATAATGGAATTCTTTAAGAAATATGTAGATATTTTTTTTCACGTGTTTTCAAAAAAAGGCACTTTTTGCATATGAGGGTCGGGGGTGAAACAAAATCTGTTAAAATTCCAATAACGACCCCTTCGAAATAACGACCCTTTTCCAGGGAACCGTGAATGGTCGTAGAATCGAGAGTTGACTGTATCTCATTGATATATATAAATAATCAAGTTAATGAACAAAATACATTTTTATGGAATTTGGTTTTCAATTTTTAAATAGTGTTTTATTTTATGTGTTACCCACAGAAAATTATAGTTCGTCAAAGTGACCTGCAGAACGATTTGAGTTGGCCAGGCCTGGTCTAGACTAATGCGAGGGTGACGCCTTAGACCATGTGGCCATTGAAGCAGATTTTATACATCTTATATTCATTCCTTGAAATAAACTCCTCATATTGATTGCTCCTACTTTTCTAGAAAAAAATATTGAATAAATAAATATGTATTTTCTATTAAACTATTTCGTTTTCTCATAACATTATCGACTATCAGAAATCAAGACAATTTGGTCGTACTCAAATATTATTTGAAAGTACTTGATATATTTAAGAGTTAAAGATTGACTTTTAATGACGATTTAGTATTCTTACGCAATAGACTGAAAATTGTTATGGGATTGACCAGTTTCCAACCCCTGGTCTAAGGCTTAAATCTCACAGGACTACTGATAATGGGAGGGTTGGGGTCTAAATCCAGTTCAGGTGTACCAAGTCTGTTTTTTCATGAAAGGTACCTACTCTCCATGTAAATTTGGGTGCATTTCCTCTAAATTCTTCTTTCTTCGTCCCTATTCTTTCAGCATAATTTATTTATAGACTATGCATATAGTCCAAACATGTAGTGAGACGTAAAAAAGAAATAAGTCATCTGGTCATAAACAATAAAATACTTTAGTGTACTGGTCAAGAGGTCCCGGGTTCAATCCCTGGCTCTGTGAAGCAGTGGGTCTGGAACAAGGTCAAACTCAGCTTTGTGAGGACAATTGAGTCCTGAGATACTTGAATAAAGAAGTAGCAGCTCTGGTTTAGAAAACTGAGATTAACATCCAGAGGGTTTGCTGTGCTGACTACATGACACCCTCTATTCGCAAATGTTGCCATTATCGTTGCTAATGGCAGCGACTGTTCGGTAGATATACCTCACTTGTGGACTCACCCATGGAGGTTTTTTTAGCGTGTTGGCCCAAGAAAAACCAACTTGTGTCAAATTTGGCTCATTGGAACTTTATTTACATCTTATCAAAAATATATTAATATAATTTTTACTAGCTATACACAAATTTTATTTTGTAAGAAAATAAAATAATAGACATCTTCAAATCATGAATTTGAAAACCTCGCCACCATTACTATATATGCCTATATCCCCATTTTGGATTTTTTTTAGTTTATTTTCTCTAAAATCCCACCTCTGGTCTCTTTCCATCCTGTATGCTTCCTCTTCTATCGTACTCATTTCTTCTTATAATATGATAATCTACTCTTCTATCTTATTCAGTTCTATCCTGTTATTCTGGTCTATCCTCTTCTGTTTTGTTCTTATATCCTCTTTTGTATTAATTCTACTCACTTTTATCGAATCCTTTAATTAAAATCTACTGATCTAATTCATTCATATGATAGAATTGCTATACAAATTCAGGCATCTCGACAGTTACGAAAGCTACTTTCTTGTATTGGTATGGTGGTTCTCAATCTTATTTTGCTCGCTGTACACTACTATTCTATGTGAGGAGTTCTTGCAGAGCACTGGTTACAATGCAACATGGTAACACTATGAGAGACTCAGTCATGTTCATGCATGGATACACTTCTCTCAGTTGAACAAGAAATGTGTGTCTGTGCTCCTTTTGATTTTTACCACAAATTGGAACTTTTGTGGAAGAAACAACAAGCTCAAGTGAAACGATACTGTTTTGGACCCCTAAATATATTCAAAAAGTCATGGATGAGGTGTAATTTTCTTTAAAGTGCTATAAGCAAATGATCCTTTTAATACTTCATCCATGGAAAATCACGCTTTTTCAAAAATAATGTTAATGTAATACGCTTTAAATTTTTTTTATCAACTCCGTAGTATTGAAAAGATCACGTGACAATAGCTCCCTCTACCCAATAGGAAGCTAGCCTTCACAACATCATATTCCCAGGACTCTTTCTATTAGTTGGTTTTGACACTGTAGACAAGGGGTCCAAGAGGCAAGGGGTAAGTCATATATAAGCCGCTTGTGCGTATGAATCCATTAGAGTGGACAGCAATACACAAGAACTTTGTAATCAAACACAGTAATATTCAATAACGGCGACATAAATCTACAGAACATTGCAATAAATCAGTGCCATGATCTAAATATCACAATAATTGGCGCTCGATCACAATGCTATAAATACCAATTATCTCACAAACAATCCGTAGCACTTCAATTGGAGCCCAATCGTGGGGCATAATAATTCCGTATTGTAATAATTGGCGCTCAATCACGGGGCTATAAATACCAATTATCTCACAAACAATTCGAAGCACTTCAATTGGCTCCCAATTGCGGGGCAATTATTTCTCAATAAATTCTTATCATTTCAACTGCGTCCATCGCGGGTCGCTATCACTTCAATTGGCGCCCATCGTGCGACAGAGAAAATAATATATTTTTAAAAGTTCTGCAAACTACCCAACTCATTGATTGTAAGCCATTACATTTTCTATAGATTAAATATTTTGAAAAATTTTCCTTTTATTTCTTTAACCATAGTATAACCTTGAGAATGTTGTAGCACACCCTTTGAGACCCATTGTATTAATACATCTAATCAAATAGTCTATAGCTGTCACTCTTAATATCAATGCTGTTAATAATAATAATAATAATAATAGATTCAACCCAACTCTAGTTATAAAATATTATTATTTATATTATTTTTATTATTATTATTTTTATTATTATATTATTTTATTATTATAATATTATTATTCTTATTTATTATTATTACCATTATTATTATCATCATCATCATCCTCTAGACCAGGGTTTGGCAATTGGTTGATCTCTCAGCAATCAGTCGATTGTACATCATCATCAAAAGTAAATCTTTGCGTCTTCTAAACTAATATATATACAGTTTATATATGTGGGTAATTTTGAGTAGTTTAAAATAATATTCAAGTGTTTCCAAAATAATTTTGATTGTCCTGGAAAATTAAATAATTTAATATAAAAAATAGATTTTAATAAATCACTATTTTTTTCTGTACAGGTGGGTACATAAGTACAGTATTTGAGGAAAAGATTAATTCAAAGAATTATTTTCTATGTATATTATATAGAAAAAAAAAAGTAAAGTGGAGAAATGATGGATGAGCTTGAGATCTTTGATAAGTTTATAAGTCAGTTGAGAACCAAAAAGTTTGTGAAACCCTGCTCCAAGCTTACCTTTGTACTGATTCCACTATATTTATTGTTTTAAGCAACCACGTGTAATGTGTATTTGGACCAGTGGTGTAACCAGAGGCTTGAAGGCCTCACACTCTCATCCCTCCCTCTACCTTGTTACTCCACCCATTTTCTTTGCCAGTATATAAAAATAACACATTTTTGTCATACTTGAATTCATCTATGAGATGTTTCGGATTGTCTTGAGAAAACTGATGATAAATAAATCATACATACTTCCCCCTCAAATGAATGTTTTATTGGAAATATATATATATATATACATACATTTCTATTTATCATCTAAAACACTTCACAGATATCCATTTTATCCATTTTGAACCAAATTGTTTGTATGTTTCTTTTTTGAAAAGTTGTTTTCTAAACTAAATTATTTGTGAAGTAAATTAATTTTTCTCTAAAAAACAAGAGCACCGTGTTATTTATAATCTAGTTTAACACTTGCCAAATATTGTTTGAGCAAAATCATTAAAGCCATTTTTGAAAAATTTTGAATTAAAAAAAAATCTGTCACCACCTTGAATCAATTTTTCTCCAAAACAAAACTATACAATGTTATTTATCATGTATATCACTCCCTAGATATCCATTTTGAATAAAATTTTGCTATTTAAAAAAAATGCTATTTTTCATAAATTATGTATAAGTTTACTGCTCTTAATAATTTGAGCTATAATTAAAAATTGTTATTTGCCTCAAGATATGACCTTAAGCATCCAAATTTCAAGTCTTAACAAAAACCATTTAGCTGTTTTGGGTGGATTCTCAGGTATATATACAGACCTAATCTTTTTAAACCCACATTCTGTATATTCTGGGACAAATTTAACAATACTTCCTATATATGTGAGAAAGTAAAAACCCTACCAATCTTATTATTACATACATTTTTATTAGTGTTAAAATCTGATTGTTCCACCTTAATAAGGGGGTACTGATCTAAACTCCCCATGCAAGGTTTCAAATTACACAATTGATTCTGATTATTATATTAACATTTTTAAAGTCGAGTGTTGTGTTTGGCTGAAATCATTCTCAAGTTTTACTTTAATAATACACCTTTGGACACTAAACGCAAACCTTATGTGAATATATATTGCGATTAAGAAACAAAACTATTCTGATATAATAATTATTGAGATGGCAATATTATAAATATCCCAGAAAAATATATCTCTCTGTTCTTTAATCTAGTGAAAACCAATTCCAAATACATCAAATGGTTTTGGAAAAATCAATTTTCTTTTTACAGTTGATCTTCAAGGTAGCTAAAGCATGGACTGGCCTCTCTAATATTAGAATTGTGTACCTTTCAGGCCTCAAATTACACCGAGGAAGGTTCGCCTAGCCAGCGAGTAGGCCCTGCATCTCTACAGGGTCCTCAGGGCAACATGAGGGCTCAAAGCTATCCTGGTGCAGCTATCCCCAATGGTCCCGCAGCTCCTGGCATTCCTTCCAGCTTCCCAGGTTATTACATCATCACCGCAATTTGGGCTAAATTAATTTGTGTATTGAAGAAAAACTAGGCCTGCTATTTAGTTCCTTCCACTCCTGTTTAAATATGGCCTATATCAAATGAACCAGGGCTGTGGAATCTGAGTCGAAAGCAATTTTGGATGGCGTCGGAGTCGGTAAAAATGTACCAATTCCGACTTCAACTTAAAAACCAAAATTTAAAATTTTACAACAATATGTGGTAACTATATCATTCTAATTTTATAATTTTTTTTATTTCTTACAACCAATTTGTAATTTGAATTGACAAACTTATTTAGATATATATTCACAATGCCAAAGAAGCTTCCCATGAATAAATCTGTATTGGGAGCATTTTACTGCATTAAATTGGTTATTACTAATTAATATATACTTTAGCCATTCATGAAGGAGTTTGACAGTAGAAAAATAGATTAGTCGAAGGCTTGGCCTATCGACTTTACAGCCCTGAAATGAACTATTACTCACCGAGATGAAACAAACTTTAATTTGCTAGGTATTAAGGTCTATAATACTGTAACGAATAACAAGTTCAATAATGTGTGCTAGTGGAGAATTGGTATACACACAAGCCCATTTTAAAACGAGGTTTGATTTGGCTGAGTTTAATTATTTAGGTATAGCCAGCTTCATCAGGTTCTTGTGGCATGGCTTGTTTCATCAGGTTATTGAGTACTTAAGGTACAGTCTACTTAGTTCCGATCCTGATGAACATCTTGCTTAATCCAGCCATTTAGGCACAGCTGTTTCATAAAGTTCTTGAGGTATAATCAGTACCTTCTGTCTATTGAAGTACAAGCAGTTATTTTCACTACTGACTGTCTAGGACCCAGCTCTTTTAGCCAGTGACCAATCGGCTTGCAGCATTTGTGTACTAAGAGCCTAGTGATGCTGGTTTGATTTTTTATTAAATCATATTTAGCATTGCTGATGTACTTTAAAGGTGCAAATTTTTTCCTCGGGTAAATAAGAATTGGTTTTTATTATTTAATGTGAAGACTTCTATATTAAGCAATTGCTAGTAATATGATTTTATTAATAATAACTAGGGATGGATCCTCAAATCCTTAGGATATTCGAGAAAACTTTGGATTCAAGACTCAAACCCTTAATTTTTTTTCAAGTGAGATTTGTCTTAGAGCTGTAAAATTGCTCATTGGTAGCTCAGAACCACTTATATTATAGAATGAACATAACCAGAGCACAGATCAGTAATTTAACATTTAACTGGATGTATGGATGTTATAATGAATTAATTATAAAAAAGAATGTTAACATTTAGTTACTATTTGTATTTTCTATTATTCTATTGTGTTTACATTTCCTCTCATATTCATAATATTGTCCAAGATTCTTATTCTGATTAAAGGTTCAGGATTCAAAGGTAAACTGCAGATTCAAGATTTGGATTCTTAAAATAGTGGATTCGACCCAACTCTAATTATAATTTATAGCCCATATCACATTTCCCAAAAATATATATATAACAGATGCTGATGGATCGAACAATTTCTTGCCTATACTGGTTGAATGGGTTTGACCTCCAAAGGCTCCACTTGACCAATATCTGGAGCATTCATTATTTTGGAAGTAAACCTCTGGATGGCAAAGATTTATAAAATCATTATTTATTTTCATAGGGCCCGCATCTTCCAGCCAGCTAACCAATCAGATATCAGAAATGAATATTAGTGGACCACCTCCTGGTCATAACTTGGTAAGTTTAACATCTTTATATCTGTTCAAGTTTAGGGGAAAATAAAATAAGTGATTGCAACTATAGCTCATTGAAAACAATTTACCATTTAAGTTCACATAGTAAATATATGAAATTACACAAGTGTGTGCCAAGCATGCTGGGAAAAAAACATACCTGATCAAGATGATTGCTGAATCATTTTGTGTGTATTAATAATTATCTTTTATTTTTAAATAAACATCGAAAGAGGTTACTAACCTACCAGAAAAATGTAGGCCTCTAAGTACACAAGTAAAACAGAACGAAACATGTCGCAGAAATTTTCAGGCCACATCAAGCTGCTTCTTTAGTAGAAGAGAGCAGAACACTGTGATTGGACTATGACTAGAAGTTGATGAGTGTTACTATTGTGTAGTTGCTGGCTCAAACTTGTGTCTTCTGATGATTCAAGACAAGTTTGAACAGGCAACTACAGAATATAAGCAATAATCAACTTCTAGTCATAGTTCAGTCAGTGTTTTACTCTCTTCTGATAAATCAAGACGAGTTTGAACAGGCAACTACAGAATATAAGCAACAATGATCAACCTCTAGTCATAGTCCATCGTCTTATGACTCAAGACACAAGTTTGAACAGGCAACTACAGAATATAAGCAACAATTATCAACTTCTAGTCATAGTCCTGTCTGTGTTATACTCTTGTCTTATGACTCAAGACACAAGTTTGAACAGGCAACTACAGAATATAAGCAACAATGATCAACTTCTAGTCAGTCCAGTCAGTGTTTACTCTCTACTGAATTAAGACACAAGTTTGAACAGGCAACTGCTGAATATAAGAATATAATAATATATATACCTCTAGTCATAGTCAAGTAATTGTTCTACTCTTGTATGATGAATCAAGACAAGTCTGAACAGGTAACTACGGAATATAAGCAACAATGATCAACTTCTAGTCATAGTCCAGTCAGTGTTTACACTCTACTGAAGAAGCAGCCTGATGTGACCTGAAAATTACTGTGATTTGTTTTGTTCTGTTTTAATTGCAAAATTTGGAAAGTTTTTCTGGTATGTTTATAAAGTAAAATACATAGCCTTAAATGTGTGTTTTATTCTGTGCTTAGAATATTGTTGTACTGTCAAATAAATTTCACCCTGTATTGTTTTATGGTAGCTGTGAATGTCTATCTTATTGTAACGTTATTTGCCACCCTACCATTTATTTCCCTATATTTTTTCCCGAGCTTTTTAAATAGTTTCAAGTTTATTTTCG